>PVJI01022561.1:0-25034 GCA_004026765.1 Micronycteris hirsuta | reverse complement strand
GGTAAAGACCATTCCCCCGACCTCTGCTTACGTCCTTTGGGTCAGAACCAGGGTCCCCGCCACATACGTCACCCAAACCCAGATTCCAGGCTTTCTCTTTCCTTTCCCTTCAGGGTCTGGACAGAGGGCTGCCCGCCTGCCGTGCGGACACAGGACTCGGGAAGAAGTCTGTGGCGCTATGCGAGCCCGTCTACGTGGGCGAGTATCATGGCCAACATGCGTGAACATGGATAACCTCACAGTTCCGTCACGCGTGGCAGGGGTGCGCGTCAGCACCTAGGACACCGTTGCCCAGTGACGTGGGTCGGAAGAGCTGGGACACCGTCCGGCTGCAGGGCCGAGCCCCGTGGAAAGCCGGGGACAAGCTGTCCATGGGGCACGGACTTCAGCTTCACGGTGAACGGGGTGTAGGGGCGACCTTCAGCCTCCTTCATGCTCCCTGAGGCTACTTCTTGCCTCCAAGTCTGTGATTCTAACTCGCGGTGGCTTTACCCTCCAGGGGACAAGGGGGCAATTTTCGATGGCAGTGGGGGTGAGCTATGGCACCTAGAAGGTCGATGGGTTCCCACATCCCACAGTGCCCAGCACAGCCCCAGCACCAAGCTGCCTCCGGCTACAGGAGCCCAGGACGAGGACCGTGATCCACCCCGGAGCTCGGCCTCACGCAGGTGACATGCGTGTTCCAGGTCAGCGCTGGTCTGCTGCACCGCAGGGACACGTGACAACATGTGGAGACACCTCTGGTGGCTGCCGTGTGGGAGGGGGGACCCTGGCTTCTCCCCAGTAGGTTCTCAACAGCCTACAACGCACAGGGCAGTCGCTACTGTAGCGCAGAGCTGGCTGTGCCATTGGGAAAACAGTTACAATTGCAACTGGGAATGCGAACAGCTGGAAGAGGAATGAGCGAGGAAGGAGAACCGGCCTGGGCCTGTCCACCTCTGCACAAGATCCCCCCCCCCCCGATCCTGGGCCGCGCAGAGAAACACGCGGCCCTGCACCCCCGTCTCAGCTCCTGGCCCCTTATCAGCGCTGCAAGCCAAAGGCCGGCGCCGAGTGTCTGCCTGAACTTGCCCCTCCTGGGAAGAAGCCCTTTGCTGTCGCTGACATTGGCACTTGCAGCATTTCATGACACGTGGCGGTTGTTTTCCTTCCGGCACAAGCCGGGCCCGAGGCTGCGTGTCCGGGCCATCGTCACGACATTTCTGACGGCCTGCTGCCCAGGGAAGGGCTTGCTGACTCAGGGACTGGCTGTTCCAGGGTTAATTTCCACACGGGGCAGGAATGTGAATGGATGGCAGCCCAGGAGCGCAGCCAGACACGGGGCTGCAGAACTGGTCCTACCTACGGATGGACCCACGCGACCTTGCCTCCAGGTCTCCAGCAGCCTCTGCAGGGAGGCTTCGTGGGGCCTCACGCAACTCAAAGGAGTTACCTCCTGTCTCTGTGCGGGCACGGAGGGCTTGGACATAGCCGCCCCCTGATATCATCGGTTGTTATGCCGTCACCTCCGCGCAGGGGCACGTGGGGCAACTTGTCTGCTGGTGTGGATTCATGTCCTGCAGACACTGATTCACGGAGGTAAACTGTCAGGCGCGAGCCGGCGTTTCGCAAGACACAGGGTGCCTGTGGCAGATGACCACGCCACGGGGTCATCGCTTGGTAAGACAGCTTCGCCGTGTCTACGAACGGCATCTTTTTCCTGACAGGGCCGCTGACCTCCCCTCTCGTCCCACCTGGGAGGCCAGCACGCACAACGAAATCCACGGACACAGGGGCAAAGCGAAGAAAGCACAGCGCCTAGACCTCTTCGTGAATTAGCATCCTTCCCTCCTGATCGTGGGAAGGGCCCACCTAAGAGCAGCCACGGCCTCTCTTTGGGGAGAGAGAGTCACACATCGGGTGACTTGCTCGGGCGTGCATGGCAGAGCCATTTCCGAGGGCTCTCCTCGGCAACGGATATAAATTTCTAGAATAGAGAGGGTGCTTTCGGAAGCACATTCTCATTTCTTGTTCACCCAGCCCCGTTATAAAAATGGTCCACACGGTCAAGCACCACGCCAGACACGCGAGGAATAAATCCTCATCGAAAACGAAACCCACATGGCCCGTTTACACACATTGCACTCCATGGTGCCCGTACATACGGTGTCTACGTGAACGTCTCTCAGTTAGAACATTCTGTTCCATTTCTGTTTTTCAGGATGCCCATGCAAGGGGCTCCTGACAAATTTTGAAAATGGAGGGGCAAAGACAGGGAATGGAACATCAATGGGTGGTTGCCTCTTGTGCGCCCCCTACTGGGGACCTGGCCCACAACCCAGGCACGTGCCCTGACTGGGAATCGAACCAGCAACCCTTTGGTTTGCAAGGCCGGCACTCAATCCACTGAGCCACACCAGCCAGCGCCTCAAATTTCCTTTTTAGAAAAGCAGCAGATAGTAAGGTTTGAAGAAAACCAATCTTTCGCCGCATGCATTTGATGCCAAATATATCTTATTTATACTCATTGTATCCAACTTAGAAGCACCGCCGCTAAGTGTGATGCATAAGTTTAATGAACTCCATTTCTCTTCGGAGTAAACTGTAGCTCAAGCAAAATTCTCCTTTTATTGTCTCCTTGCGTCTCCTGGGTCTGGTCTCCCAGGTCTCCAGTGATCGCCAGCTTGCGTTTCAAACGGCCATTTCCACGCACAAACAGAGAAAGAGTATTTGGCTCTAACTCTCCTGTCCCTAAACACCGTGTTTCCGGGCACATGAACAAATAAAGACATATGAGATGCATTGTTGCAGCTGGGTTTAAACATTTTTTTAAACAGTGGAAGAGTGCAGGTAAGAATGTGTAAAGTTTTGCCTCGGCTGGGTAGCTCGGTTGTTTAGCCCTTCGTCCTGATACACCAAGGTTGCAGGTTCGATCCCCGGCCACGGCACAGACCAGAATCAACCAATGAACGTGTCCAGTGAAACACAAATGGAAGTCTCTCTCTCTCAAATCAATAAATAAAAATTTAAACGCAGACCGTACAGACGTTCATCCCTTCCACAGAAGAGCGTTGAAAACTCTAGCTGCCTTTCATGCTTTGAAATTAACCCTTCCTGTGCACACACGGTCCTCCACACAGAGACACAGACGCAAACCTGGAGCCTCCTCCCGAGCCAGATCCCCTCAAGTAAGAACTCCCGGCATCCCCGGGCCCTGCTTATCTCAACATCTCGGCAGCGGGGGAGAACAAAGGGAAATGCAGCTAACTCACCGGTGCGGATGAGGCTCTGCGAGCGGGGCCGCTCCCGGGGAACTGGGACGCAGCGGCGCCTCCCTGCAGGGACCTGGCCAGCTCTCAGATAAGCATCACCGAGCCATCTCCCAGACCAGGCAGTTATAAAGGAGCATCGCTCGCTGTCGGGTCACTGCTGGGTCACGGGCGAATCTATCATAAAAAAGTTATTCCAGGGCTCGTGTCTGCCCACCTGCTCGTCCCTCACACCCCACGTGTTTCAGATATAAATCAGAGGGACGCCGGACTTCCTGGACGGAGTGATCACATCACGGCAGGCAGGCGGCGACGTCGTCAGGACCGCACTGCAATCTTGCTTTGCCTGCTTGGAACCCTGACGCGGCAAAGGCGGGGAAGAAAGAAGCAAGATCGCTGGGAATACTTGTGTGTACACAGCAGGAAACAGACCAAGGGTTCGTGGAGAGTGGGGGTCAGGGGACCTAGTGAACGCGGGGTGGCCACATACGTGGCTGTAAGGAGGACATTCTCACGCAGGCCAGGAAGGGAGCAACGTCATGTTTTGATCCGCCTGGTGCACAGGAACTTGGGATGTGAGTCCGCCCACCTCCCCGGCACACAGAGCCCCAAGGAATTCCTTCTGTGTCAACAGCCGGGGCTCGGCCATGAGCAAGGCCACCCGCCAGCCGGGTGGGCGGGAGGCAGGCATGCCGCTCTGGGCGCCCGGTGACGAAACAAGCAGGGAGGGCGCTCCCACACCCTGCGTAGGGACGGCACAGCCCAGGAAGGCGGCTTGGGTGCCCTCTCGGACGTCATTCCTGTGGCTCTGTTTAGGGGGAGGGGAAAAACAAATCAAAACCAAGAAACCGAAAAAGCTAACTCTGCCTCTTGGTTGCCATGAATCCATGCCTATAAATAACACAAGGCTTCTTTATCACCGTTGCGTGTGCGGCGCCTCGGGCTCTTGGGGAGGCACGCCAACCAGGAGCGTGTCCCGTCGTTGCTGACATAGTTGACACGTTACCGGGAGCCTGCGGTGACGGTGCGGTAGAGTCTGAAAAGATTACTGTAACGCGAACGAGACAAGCTGCGTGGCACCGAAAGGCGACGGGTGCTTCCCCGGGGTCTCTGGACCGCGCCTGCATCGCAAAGCTGTTTTAGAGCAGCGAGTGGGCAGGATGCCCCGCTCCCGGCCCCCTCTAAAGCTGGCACAGGAATGCCTTAGGGTGATACTAAAGATCTGTGCATTTTGTGCTGGGGCCACGTCCCCCCAGCCAAGGCGTGCCTTCGGTGGTCCTGGAAGGAAGGGCAGGCAGAGGGGGCAGCGTCTGGGTTTCTCATGCCCCGTGCATGAGGCCAAAGCAGCAGCAAGTTCTGCTCCAGGCCGTCCCTCCCTCCGTCACACGCTGACATCCCTCTGAAGGGCACCTTCACATGTTCCCGGGGGCTGCCCCCCTGATGCCACCCCATCGGCTCCTCGTGAGACAGGGGTGATGGCCCTGCCCCAGCCGAGCCCCATCTTCCTCCTCCTCCCCCTCCTCAAGGAGGTCTTGCTGAGCAAAAGGCCAATGGCTGCACGCTGGTTCCCTCTGTTGCTGCCCATCGGTCACTGAGGTTATTGGTGGCGTGTCTGTGTGGGGGTGACTCGGGGGTGCAGCCCTGACTGGCAGAGCTCCCTCATTGGTGGTCCCAGCCCCCCCCCTCCCCAGCCTTCTCAGGAGGACTTGGGTCCCAGCCCCTGTGTCCCTGGAGAGGCAGAATGTGATCTCGGCCTCTCTGAGGGGTGCTGCTGAAAGCTTTTCACTGGGTTGAACAGAGCAGAGCACACCCCCGGGGGGCGGGCGCAGGATGTCAAGGCCTCAGAAAGCTCTTGACCAGAGGACCAGCATCCTACCCCAGCTCGGGGGGGCCACACAGCACACAGCGTCCGGCTGCCTGCACCCAAGGCTGCCCCAGGGCTTCACTCACAGGTCAGCCAGCACTTTCCACTGGGTACCCCAGTATAATCCAGAGTTCCCCGACGAAGCTGCTCAGTGAGGGACACAGGCCTCTGCAGCCGGGCACGGGAACTCAGTCCCAAGGCTGCCACTGGGTGGGCTGTGAGACCTCAGAAAGCGCTTCAGCGCCTGGGGAACCAGCCTTGTCTGTTGCAGGGCTGGCGGGATCACAGGTGCAGGTGAGGTTAGCAGTCGGAGGTGAGGGCCTGGGGCAGCATGCCTGGCACCTGCAGAGATGTCCCCCTTGGGCAAATCTTAGAGGATAGGAGACAGCAGATGGCACCTCATGGAACGACCTGGGCCGCCGCACCCTGAGGTCATCCAAAGCAGGGGCTTTGTTTTCTGAATCCGTGTAGGTGGTTCAGGAAGTTTTTCAGGGCGCCACCTGGCTGATGTCACACACTGATGGCTCTGACTATCCCGGGCGTCACCTGGGGGGCCCTCAAGCTAAAAGTGGGTGTCCCTCCGCATTGTGGACTCTACGGAGGGAAAACCCCATTGGAGAGACTGCTGCTGGAAAGTTCTAGAGGCCCCCAGCACGAGGGCAGGAAGCAACCTGTCCGGGATTAGCAAGCAGAGGCCCATTCTCCGAGACGGAAGGTGAAGACCGAGGCTTGCTCATCCCCTCACCAGGGCCCTGAATCAAGGAACAAGGATCTCAGTGTAGATAGAGCAGGTGACCAAGGGGACAGAAGTAACACAGTGCTCGTCTTCCTGGACCACGTGCAGCACAGAGAACCCGGAGCCGCAGATCCCACGGCGCAAGTCGCCCGCATGTCACCTCCAACTGTGTTCCCTCCGTGATTTCTGCAATGTCACAGATCAACTGGGCAGCTCCGTGTCCCTCCGTGATCTTCCCGAGCCGGGCACAGTGCGCTGCGACCCTCACCACATGCACAGAAGCTGCGACCTCTCAAGCCCTGTCCTGAGTCTGGTCCTAAGAGTCTCCCCAGTGCGTCCCATCAAGAGCTGGGGCAGCAAAGCCCCTCCGAGACCCCCCCCCAAGCCCCAGTCTGGGGGGGGCCCACAGAGGACGGCAGCGGGCAGAGCATTCTGAGTATCTGGTTGTTTGCAGGGCTAATCAGGGCCTTCCCCTGCACAGGCCGCCGTCTGGGATTTGACGGGAGGGCTTTACTATGAACTCCCGAACAAAGTCCGAGCAAATTCCTCCCTCTCAGGGGCCACTGCTTTGTTCTGGGAGGGGGCGGTCATGGCGGTCGTGGCCTCTAAGGTGCCTTCGGAGTGGTTTCAGTGGCCCCAGGAGGTGGACTTGGAATATACGCTCCTTCCATGTTATTCTTCAAACAGGAACGTCCCAGCAGCCCACACCGCGCGGCCACGTGAGCACAGGAGACCAAGACGCATGCATGGCACCTGTTTCATGTACTTCACGACACCTATCATCTGGCTCCCAAAGCCCTGCAATTATGTATCCGCAAGCACACACAGCACATGTATACATTGTACATAAATGCTTCCGCTCCAGGAAGACTTCATCTTACGTTTCTTAAAGCTACATGCACATCTATTTACATGTGATATGTGTGTACACGTCAATTAAGTAGGTTTACTTTATATAAAATGAGCTTTCCTCGTAAGTATCTTACAGCCACACACGTTTACAGATACGATATGTGCATATATTTCAATTAGATGTGTTTAAATTGTGTACAATGACCTTTTAAGTTTCTTTTTATTTTATTCTATTTATTTACTTTTAGAGAGTGGGGAAGGGAAGGAGAAAGAGAGGGAGAGAAACATCAATGTGTGGTTGCCTCATGCACGCCCTCTACTGGGGACCTGGCCTGCAACCCAGGCATGTGCCCTGCCTGGGAATCGAACCCACAACCCTTTAGTTCGCAGGTCAACACTCCATCCACCGAGCCAGACCAGGCAAGGCTCCTCTTAAGCTTCTCAAAACCACCCACACGTGCTATTTCTCATACATACCATATTCATGTGGGTGTATGCTAGATTTACTAAATGTTACATACAGACATTTCCTCAAGTTCCCTTAAAGGACACACCCAACTATTTTACACACCCAGCATGTGCGTGTCTGTCTGTGTGGACGTGCATTGAGATACACACATCCTGCTCGTCCTCCTATTCACGACTGGTGCTCCCTCACACTCCTGTTCTGCGCCATTTGCTGTATGAATTCACACGACAATCCCAGTTCATCGGAGCCTTAGAACCCTGCTCGGGTCCCGCCGTGGTCCCCACCCGCTAGACGCAGAATCCGAGGGTGCCAGGGGACCCCACCCATCACACCTGTCTGCCACATCGAAAACGGTGTCAGCAGGAACCCACCCCAGGGGAAGTTAACAGATCTTAGTTCCTCTTGACCATGCAAGGGGGCGTGTTTGGGAAATGCTGTGTTAGAAATAAAAATGAGCAGAGCACCGGGGGAACTGCGCAATGGCAGGTTTTAACTGTGTACAAGTGGCTCGTGGACATGTTGCTTGCGGGTTAAGGAGGGACAGGCACACCACCGTTTCCGGATTTAGGTTATCGGGGGGAGGAAGAGGAGGGGGCCACAGAGCCGCTCCCACCTGCCGGTTGCCTAAGGCAGTCAGACAGTTTGCTTGCTGCCCTTCCGGCCTGGCGGCATGATTTACATCCCAACCGCAGAAGAAAAAATTGGTTTGTTCTTGTTGATTTTTACTGTGGGGTTTTTTTGTTTGTTTGTTTGTTTGTTTTGTTTGTGCTGATGGTCTCCAGAATATATCTGCCCTTTTCCGCCTTTGGTCCAATCAGGAATGTATTTGATTTTCACATTCATGACCTATCAGGGTTTGGGCTGGGGCGGCTTCCCCACAGGACGAGGCGTTTGAAAACACACAGGAAAATGTGAGAATCAGCAGCTGTGCTGCTGCTTCTCTGGGAGGGGGCAGCTGGCCCAGGCCTGCATCTCCTGCTCCCCGGCAGGTGTGTGGCCTCAGGCAAAGCACTGCCTCCGCTCAGCCTCCCTGTCCCCGTTGAAGTCACAGGAATAGTCGTAACGAGAATAACTGCGTCGCGCCCTGCGAAGTCCAGGAGACAGTGAAACGGTGCTTGTTGATAGCGAGCTGTCCCCGTCACGGGAGGGCAGGTGGCCACCTGTGCACCTATCCTGAAGCAGAATGCCAGCTCTACCCATGAACTGCCCACTGCTTTCCAAGCGGGCCCTCAGCACCCAGCTGGCACAAGCACCCTGAGAACAGCCAGGGACCCTGTGCAGCTTGTCGGTGACTCCGCCTGGCATCCAAGGCTTTCCGCTGGGCCAGGGATTTCTGCACTGTGCAACGTACGTGTCAAACACAGTGCTCGGCCAGGCGAGGCCTAGCATTCGTGTGCGGGAGGCTGGAAAGTCCGCACGCAGAGGGCCCTGGGCGCCCCCGCTTGTGACTCTGGGAAAACAGACACAGGGGACGCACCAGCGCCCACGCCCTCAGGGACCTGTGCCGGGGACATTCCCACCCCTGCCAGGCACTGCAGGGAGGGGGCTACGCCAGAGGATTCAGCCAGACCCCAAACAGAAGCGGGAGAGGAGAAAGGAAGACAGAGGGAGGGGAAGGAAGACAGAAAGAGAAGGCAGGGAAAGGGAAGGAGACCAGGGCTGCCCGGGGCGACCTGCAGAGCTGGGCCCGCTTCCAAACATAACCGGAGCCGCGGCTCCCTTCCAAACGCAACACGGAAAGCAAACACGCAGCCGGAAGCGCCAAGACTAGCTGAAAGAAGCCGAGACGGTGCACACACGGGCCTATATGAGGTGGGGCCCTCCCCCCCCCAAAAAAAACCCTGGGATTTATTTGTAAAAAGTTGTGTATTTATTCTTCCATGTTTAAACTTCTGTCACCTCCAAAGGACTCTCCACCTGAGGCAATACAGCCATCGAGACGTTTTGCCCACTGCTCAAAACGCTTTTTGGAGTTGTCCGTTCTAATGCCTTTTAGTGCTTCTGCGCTTTTCTGTTTCGCCTTTTCCACATCGGCAAAATGTTTCCCTCGGAGGACTTTTTTCATCCAGAGAAACAAACAAACAAAACAAGTGGCTGGGGCGAGACCAGGTGAATAGGGAGGGTGGGGCGCGGGGGTCCTGCCGTTTTTTTGGTCAAACAGTGTTGCACACTCAGTGTGGTGTGAGCAGGTGTGCTTGTAAACCACGCATCATGAAATGGGGAAACATGTTCAAGATCTTAAAAAGAAAAATTCACTGGAGTCAAACTCAGCCTCTCACAACAACACCAGCTGGTGCAAGGATACAGATGGTTCCTAGAATACTCACTTGGCGGGGCAAGCCTGTCCTGCAAGGGGCCCACCCTCCAGAAGACAATTCCAGGTTTTTGGGGTCCTCCCTCATTTCTCTATTGGTATACATCTAGATCTATTCTTTTTTGTCTTACGATAAATGCCGCGTTTATGTTTATACGTGGGTGAGAAATGATCATGTTTTTATCAGCCCCATCGCTGCTTAGTGATCTTTGCACACCACCACGCTACAGGTCACTGGATCATCCCCGTGGCATCTAATGTAGTCCAGGAAAGTCAGTGGTGGCCCCTCAGGGAAAACGGGTTTGCAAAAATAAATTGGGGCTACCCTCCTGGCTGGGTGGCTCGATGGCTCGGAGCGTCACACCATTCACAGAAAGGTTGCGTGTTAGATTCCAGGTCAAAAGCACACACAGGTTAAGGGTTTGATCCCCAGCCGGGGGCCTGTGTAGGATGCAACGCATCGAGGTTTCTGTCTCGCCCTCGATTTTCCTCCCTCTCTCTCTCAAATCAGTGAACACACATCCTCGGGTGAGGATTCTAAAAAGGTAAGAAAGAAAGAGAGAAAGACAGAGAGAGAGAGAGAGAGAGAGAGAGAAAGAAAGAAAACGGATTTGTATTTGTGGAGGAAATCTGTCCCGCCTCTTCACAGAAGCTGCCCACCTGTGTCAGAGTAACGAAAAGCTGAAAAGCATCTCATCAG
This sequence comes from Micronycteris hirsuta, assembly GCA_004026765.1. Classification (NCBI taxonomy): domain Eukaryota; kingdom Metazoa; phylum Chordata; class Mammalia; order Chiroptera; family Phyllostomidae; genus Micronycteris; species Micronycteris hirsuta. The sequence goes on along the minus strand of PVJI01022561.1, from coordinate 14,851 downwards.
CTGCTTAGAACCGACTAGAGAGAACGCAATTTCATTGTTTTCTGGGCTGGCTTGTGGCAAAGAGGCCTCTGAGTCCTCGGTGTTGAGTGAAGGGGGTCCCACAGCCACACCAGAGATGCTTGTGAAGAGCGTGGCGAGGGACTTAAGCGGGGAGCCACATTTCCACGCCGTGGGTGGGCAGGGAGAGGCATCTCTTCCCCAGTGGCCCTGAGGTTTCTGCAGTTCCCCCTCCAGAGAAAGAAAGGGGAACTCCCCGCCGGCACTTGGGTTCCTGTTATCAAATCAAAGGGGCTCTCCTGCAACAGCCATACCCGGAGCTGCAGGGGCTAGACCGGGACGAGGGGGAACCCCGTCCAGGATCTCTGCCCCGGCACGCCTGGCACCTTCCTCGCCCGAAACTCTGTGCGTGCTTAGCTTTTCACTCCATCTCTAGGAGGGTTCACCACCCAGGCCACTCCTAAGCTCCTTCCTGGTACCACCTATGCATCAGCTCTCGTATCTGCTCATTGCCCAGTTTCGAATTCTTACTCTTGACACCTGGGCGCGTACCCCTTTTCAAAACACTCCTTTGGTGTCAGGACCCAACAGCAATGGAACGTTGTTACAAAGGGCAAGAAAAACAGCTCTCTGGTTTGTAGATCTACGGGTGTGCAGACAATGGGAAGAAACTGGGCACCAGAGCTCTACAGGCTCCACCCAGCAGGTGGGCACCAGCGCACTGTGGGAGCGCTCCAGCTGCACCGGTGGAATGCGTCTGTCATGCACGGAGGGAACTGTGTCCCCCTAAAAATCACGTTGCATTCAAACTGCCCGGACTTCAGACCTCATTTGAGGATACAGTCTTCACCGAGGTCATCGACCCGAAATGTGCTCCTCAGGGTGATTGCTAACCCTTTATGACTGGTGTCCTTCTCCAAAGGGTACATTTGGGCACAGAAATGGACACGTAGGAAGACCATAAAGAGATCGGGGTGGACCAGAAGGCCATGCACAGGCCAAGGAAAGAGGCCTCCGAGGAAATGAACGGGGCTGACGCCTTGTTCTAGGACATCGGGCCTGCAGACCTAGGAGGCGAGACATGCCTCTCATTAGCCCACCCACTTCATGGTCCTTTGGGCCACAACCTAGGGCATTTTGGGTCACCACCCCCGAACCGGTTGATTAATTCCCTTTTATGAGGTTCCCAGTCCTCACTGGAGAATCATGTTTGGATCAAATGGGGGGCAGTCTCTTCACAAGAACAGCTCTCTACAAAGGTATAAATTAATTGACCGTGCACGGTTGGTAGTACGGAGCTTGGCGCACCGCCTCTCATTCAACATCCCATTTTACACAACGGTTCCGCTGCCATGTATCATTGAGGAGCTTGTAAATCCAGTGCACACGGGTTGTGCACTTCCCCAGCAACACATTCACATTTTGAAGTCTCTGGAACTTTCTCACCTCTGCTTCTTGCAAGGTCCTATCCTGATGCTTAAACGTGCGTGGGCAACGCCAACGAACATCAAGAGAAACTCGGGCAAAAATGTATCCCTTGAGAGTGGGGTAAAAATGCTTTTCAGGTTGCATTCACCAAGGTTGGAAAAGGAAGAAAACTCAGAGCAAGCACAGACTGATAGCTCAGAAGAAGGCAGAGACATAAAAAAAATTCTTATTATGTGTCTTTCTTATCAGATTCTGTCCTTTGGGGGGGGTTGCCTGGGGCCCGGGCACCAGCCAGGACGCTCCGGAGGCGCGCGGACGGGGCTGCCGCGAAGGCTGCAGCCTCGCGCGACCTGCGCATGCGCCCGGGCCCCGCCGAGGCCCCCGGGGAGCTCCCGTAACGAGGTGCGCGGCGGTTCGCAGCGACGCCAGCCCGAGCATCTCTGCACGTGTCCCCGCAACACCCGCGTCCAGTCCCTGCAGGCTTTCCCTCCTTCCGCACAGCACGCCCTTTGCAAATTCAAGCCGTGCACGCTGCCCCGACACTGGGACGTCGGCTCCGCAAGGCCCCTTGAATGAGCATCCCGGCCCGCCTGCAGGTGTGAAAGGATCAGGGGCGCACGGGGACAAACTTGTCCGGGCCACCGTTCACACGTGGAAAGCCGCGGCGCGCGATTCTCGGAGCGCGCGCGCGGGAGCGCCAGAGGGCGCGCGCCCGAGGAGGCCCAGGGGACGCGTGCACGGCCCACTTCGGGTCGCGCGCCCTGAGGAGGCCCGGGACGTGCCTGCGCAGTGGCTTGGTGGGAGGGGGCGGGGAGCGGGAGAACCAGGTGGCTCAGAGCGCGCATGCGCGGGGCCGGCTCGGGGGCGCGCGCGGGGCCCGGGCCGCGCCTGCGCAGAGCGTCTCGGAGCGCTCGGCGCGGCCCGGAGCGTGCGTGCGCGGCCCCTCGGGGCCGGCGGACGGACGGGCGCGCGCGCGCCTCCTCCCCACCCCCCACCTGCCCGAGAACGGCGGCACAATGGCGGCGCCCTTGCAGGTTCCGCGGCCCGTCACCCACCTACTCTTTGACATGGACGGCCTCCTTCTGGGTGGGTAGCCTGCGGCCGCATCCCGCGAGGGCTGTCCTGGGAAGGCGCGGGAAGGGAGCGCGGGCTCTTGGCGGAGCCGTACCCGGCGCCCCGGGGCCGGCGGCGGCGGGGCCACGTCAGGCCGGCCGCGCGCGGGGCCGAGGCGCCGACGCCGCCCGGGGCGCTCACTTCCGGTGGCCGCGCCGCGCGTGGGTTACGGCGCAGGAGGGCGCGGCGCTCGGGGGACCCCCCCGCGCGGGGGGGAAGAGTTTGCATCAGGCCGCGACGCGCGCGCCGGCCGGCCTCAGTTTCCCCTTCTGCCCAGGGGACCCCCCAGCCTGCCCGCCCGCCCGCCCGGCCCGGGGCTGCAGGCGCGGGCGGCAAAGAGGCGCACGCACCTTGCCTCTAGCAGGGCATCTTCCAGGGCAGCTGCCCTCCGCCCGCCGGTTTGGGGACCTCTGACAGTGTCTGGAAGGCATTTGGAGCCCTTGCTGGAGGGGGGGTGGGGGGTGCTGTCATCCAGGGGGTGGAGGCCAGCGCTGCTGCTGCTGCACCTCCCGCTTCCCGAGGCCCAGGACCGCCCCACAGCGCCCAAATACCCACCCCCAGATGTCAGAGTGTCCGAGCAGGGCACCCCCTGGGAGCCCCCGCGCACCGTGGCGCCCAGGGCCCCCGCCCACAGCTGCCCACTCGGAATCTGCACCTGCACCCGAGAGTCTGGAAGTGTGAGACGCCCCCTAGTCGGTTGGGGTGTGTCCTAAGGTCACCGGCCCAGGCGCCTTCAAGGAGGATTCAAAGATGAAAAGGCTCAGGGTATACGTGTAACTCTGGAGAGAGTGCCCTGAGCTGAGCGCGACCCCGAGCCTGACCTTAGAGCCTCCAGAAGACTTCCTAGGATTTAAACAAGGCTCACATATCTTATGTAAATTCTACTGACCTGGTGGTGATGTGCATAGTTGACTCCTTCATCTCCTAAAGTCCTGGGATGCCGGAGGAAATGCTTGCATTGACTGATTCAAACCGTGAGTCAGAGAGGGAAAGCGACCTGCCCGAGGTCACACAGCTAACAAGGAGCAGAGCCGAGCGATGATTCCAGAGGATCGGATGCTAAATAGAAGGGATGTTCTCATCTTACGTGGAGAGCGTGACCTTGTCCCCGCTGATCGCGTGGCCAGGTGGTTCAGTAGTAAGGACACGGATTTTTTTAAAGGCACACAAATGAAACGGCCTCTTTATTCATAGACCCGGAGAGATAAATGACGAGTTCCTAAAGAAAAAAAAAAAAGTCCCCAGAGAGGTCAGTAATTGGGGAGCGCAGAGTAGGCAGCCACTAATTCTGACATGACTCAATTTCACTGAGCTGCTGGGATTCTCAAGGACAGTCGTCGGTAGACATGAATTTTCCTGCTCAGGTGGTCAAGCAGTTAAATTGTCAAATGCCCGAGCCTCTCATGAAAGGTCCCGAGAACCTGTTGTGGGAGTCTCATGAATTTTAATGCACACTGAGATGTCTCATTAACATTAAATTGATTAAACCTCTAAATGAGCTTGATGCTTGCTCGGGACTCGAGATGCCACAGCTGTTCCCTGAAGCGATGAAATGGGACTTTTGTGGCCCTGCCTGCAGGTAGTGAGTGACCAGCCAGGGCCTCTGCTAGTTCACACAGTTGAATGATGCAGCACCCCAAACCGTTGTCTGAAAACCAAGAATTGGTGGCATTTGGGAGGATAAGACCTACCTCGTCCCCACTGGCCGTTTCCTGCCCTTTTTCTCCGTTCCTGCCCTGGCTATTCTTGGAGGTGGTCGGGCTTTATCCAAATCTTGAGAAATTTACCTTTATTTATTCTCTCTCTGTACACCAAATGTATACAGCCCCATGTTTCAGAATGTGCTAGTTTATCTCAGTTAATCTACCCAATTAGGCCTGCTCTCATTCCTAAGTACTCACTGAAGCATATCTGTCATTGCTGCAACAATGTATCATGAGTTTACAGTGCGTTCTTTTGCAGTTGGTCTGCTTTTTGGGATTTTGGATACATTTCCCCAGGAAGTTCTCCTCCTTCATGTAGCCTCCATACTGGCTACTTGGTTTTCTTTTCTTTTCTTTCTCTCTTTGTTAATTTTAAGAATGTGTTTAATTGATTTGAGAGAGAAAGAAAAATAGAGACACATCGATGTTGAGAGAGAGACATGCATCGATTGGTTCCCTCCCATACACGACCAGCCAGGAATCTCACCGAAACCTAGGTGTGTCCCCAGACCGGGAATCGAACCCCCGACCTTTCCGCGTACCGTGTACAGAACAACACTGCACCTGAGCCACACCAGTAAGGGCCCGATACATGGTTTTCAAGGAAGTGAACTTGAACACAGGTCGTGTCGTGGGAGATTTTTATGTTATAGGAGAAGTTTGTTTAATGGGAGGGGAATGAGGAAGTAACTAGAGATTTTTACAGGAACACCAGAGTGCTTTTCTGTGTATTTTGAAATGTAGGATCCTGTTCTTCCTTCAAACAGAAAAGACACCTTGGGATTCAATTTTTTTTTTTTAAAGATTTTATTTTTATTTTTAGAGAGGGGAAGGGAGGGAGACAGAGAGGGAGAGAAACAGCAATGTGTGGTTGCCTCTCACATGGCCCTCACTAGGGACCTGGCCTGCAACCCAGGCATGTGCCCTGACTGGGAATCGAACCGGGACCCTCTGGTTCCCAGCTCGCGCTCAATCCACTGAGCTACACCAGCCAGGGCAGGATTCAATTTTTGTTGACGTGAGGCACCAGTTGGCTGTGGCCCAGGTCATGCTTTTGGCTTTCCATGCCCCTGGGGAAGGAGAAGAGAGGACTGGGGTTGCTGCTGAACCAGGACCAGCTTCAGGAGGGAGGCGGAAAATGGCCAGTGCTTCACAGTGTGTCAGTCCTGCGTCCTGGAGGTGATCTGGTTGGCCGACAACTAACATTGGGAGCCAGACGTGGGCTCTTCTCCCTAAAAGACAAGGAAGTGTGTGCCCTGGAGCAGCATGAATAGAAATGACACCACGTGAAATGTCCCACTAGCAACCTGAAACAGGTGAAGGACACAGATGAAAGTTGAACGGTGCATTTTGTTTTCTGTCCTGGTATGCCAAATGCTGTCGTTGAACCTAGGATGAGTACAAAAAGCCACTGAGGTATTCCCCGTTGATTTTGGATTGCTAGTCTTGGAAATCCGTGCACTTGGCAGCCCGGGCCCATCCCAGGTCAAAGTCCCCACATTTCCAGTGGTAGCCACAGTGGGTGGGTGGCAATGATTCCGGGCAGGGCAGGGCAGAGCTTTAGGAAACAACGCATGGCATTTGCTTTTGATAGTGGGCAGAGGTGGGAACTAAGACTAGGCAGAAATAGGAATTTTGGTGTTGGTAAACTGTGGTCTAATATAAAATGTGTTTTCCAGGTGTCTGATACAGTCATTACTTAGGGTCTTTAAAACCTCAGCCAAGAACAATACGCTTATTTTCAAATGCGTAAAGAATCAGCAGGAGATAAGACGGCTGTGTGAGGGGCGTTGCTGGCAGGGCGGATTCCAATTCAGCGGTGTCTGTAAATGCACACGGATGGCAGGGTTTCCGTGTGTGACGCGGGGCTTCACCTTCATCAAGCACCATACGTGACCTGTTCTGCCCCCGTCTGCACTCCTAACCTTTCCTGCCTGCCCAATAAACGGGGGCCGCGGCTATGTCTGGGGCCCAGGGTACCCTGTGCGCCCCTGGCGGTCTGGGGGCGGGGGCAGGGACTCCGCCGTACTGAGCCAGCTCTTCTCAGTCCTGCCCTGTCTGTGGTCGGAATCCCACCACACGGCGCCCTTGTGCCCACCTCACCTCAGCGGATTTGTGCAGGCGCGGGGACACCCACAGAGCAGGCGACAGAAATAGAAGATTATGTAACAACAGCTGCTGCCCCACATTCACTTTCAGAGGAATCCGCAGACAGGGTGCAGCAGAGGGACATTTGCGGTTGTCACTGCGCACACCTGCGGTTTCTGGAGTTCTTGGTTATTAATTGTTGCGTGGGTTTTCCACGTGAACAACTGTGAACCTGCTTTGGCCCCACCGCGAACGCTGGCATGGGACCCCGTGGAATACCTACGGGGCTTGAGAGGGCAGCCCATGAGCTTTCCGGGGACAGTGGGCCCTTACCGCCTCATAGGATTGCGCCCTTAAGTTCCCAGAGAGCCTCGGCACCTTTTCAGCAGGGAGGGAGGAAAAAGGATCCCCGGGGCTGCCTCCCTGTGCAGAGATTCCAGCTGGAGGGCAGGGCCCTCCCACGCTCCTCTTTAGGGACAGCCCACCCCTCTGCTGTGTGTGAGGGGGTCCCATTCTGGACGGCGGGCAGGGGTAGCTGCGCTGGGCCGCATTCCCCGTCTGCCCCCCCACCCGGGGAGCCAAGGGCACACACTTGTGTGTTGGTTCCCCTTGCTGGGGGAAATTGGGTTCCTCCCACCTTCGCAAAGGAGTGGGCTGCAGTTTGCAGGCCGGGCCGAGGCCTCTGGACCCGCCACAGCCCGCAGAGAAGGGGGCACTGATGGAACTGTCTCATCTAGATTACTGAATGTGTAATTGCTGTGTACGGAAGCGGGCAAGGTTTCTGGAACATGGCCGAGAGCACAGGGGCATGGAACACCTGTGTTCATATCCAGGAACCAGCAAGATTTGGTGTAAGAGTCTGGCAGGGGTCAGGAGAGGTAAGAATAGGCCACGCCGTGTGCCCGAAAACGCATCATAATGAGAAAGCAATCCCACTTCGGGCCGGCGTGGGTCACTGCAGCTCCCTTGGGCTCTGCTTTCGGGTCAACCTGCGTCATGTTAGCCTTGCGTCCGCTCTTGTAGTCGGTTAATTAGTCAGCGGGCTGTGGTCTGCAGCTGCTCCTGGGCTGGAACGCGGGACGGGACGGAAGTGAGAGCTAGGTGGCAAAGCGGTGCAGCCCCATGGGGTGCTGTCCAGCTGGCATCGGGGCGCATTCTGCAGCAGAGTCCTGCCAGGGCAGCTCCCGGGGCCTTGGCTCGCCCTCCCGTCTGGCCTTCCGTGGAGGCCCAGCCTCGCAAACAGGACGTCATCAGGGGGGACGGCCATCACGTCCCCCTGGAACCCGGCGCGTTTTCTTTGCTCTTCACTCCTTGAAAAGCCGTGCGTGGGGATTCATCGGTCCCTCTCTGGGGCTTCAGACTGCCTGCGGGGCATCTAACTAAAGAACATCCCCAAAAACATACCGGTTGTGGCGCACCGGCATTCCTGCCGCAGACGCTGCCTCCTGCCCTGCCTTTGGCAAAGCGGTCAGAAGGAGGACCTCGCTCATGCCTGACCCCGGGTCCTCACCGCGCTGTTGAACGTGACCTTGCCGAAGACCTGTCATCCACGGCGTGCCTCAGGCAGCCCTTCTGTATTGCATTAGTGTTTATTATTAGATCCCGCGAAACAGCGCCCCGCTTACAGAGCGGACGGCGCTTCTGCGCAGTCGCCCGAAGGACTTCACGCCGGGATCTCATTGCATCGGTCCTGGGGAGGAATCCTGGGAGGGATCCCCAGGATCCTGGGGAGGATCCTGGACAGGCAGTGTGCCTGTCCTCCTACTTGCCGTGTGCCCTTTCTAGTGATGGGCTGGGAGTCAGCTCAGGGTCCAGACTGGGAGGCCACCCCTTCAGAAGAGCTGTGTGCTCCGGGCCCTGCAGGCCTCGCTTGCGCTTTGCTATGGGGATGAAAGGGTCCTCCTGGGTCCTGGTGCCTCACCCCTCGAGGGGCAGGGTGCTTGCTCCTTCTCTTTGGGACGTCCGCTGCCACTGCCGGGTGCTGCTGTCTTGTGCTCGGGTATGTGCTCACCCTCAGACTCGGGACACCTCTGGGCCAGCCCGTGGCCGCCCGCTGAACTTGTCTTCCTGACCCCATCTCGGCAGCTCTTGTTCAACCGGTTGAGCTGTCACATCAGGCTGACAGCAGCCTCATTGCGCAGTTGAAGTGGCCCAGGGGCTCATGGGTGCGATCCAGGTACCCAGCTGCCCGGGGCGGTGGAGGTGGCTTCCCCTCCCAAGCCTGCGGGTGGGGCCGGCCAGACTGGGTGGCCCTCTCTGCTCTTGGGAGTTTGTGTCCAGATAGGACTTTCTTTAAAAAGAATTTAAGGAAAGCTTGATAGGAGGACCCAGGAGGGCTCCTGGGGGAGGCGTGTGGATTGGTGGCTCATCAGGGTGAGAGACAGGGACACAGAGAGGGAGAGAGGGATGGATGGGTGTTCAGGGTGTAGGAATGAATTCATGAATGGAAGCTTTTATACCACACCACCGAGCACCAGGGACCATGCCAGGTGCAGGGTGTGGCCGTGACCGCATCCCTGTGCTTCCGGGGGCTGCAGTCGGGGATGCTGGGGACTGTGGCCAGGTGCAGTGGGGTGTGTGTTGGAAAGGGAGACATGTTTTATCCTGCTGCATTATCATTTATCAGCGGGCTGACCCAGTTTCCTCGGGGTCCTGGAGGCGGGCTGGAGGCCCAGGGTGCGCCTCCCAGGAGCTCAGCTGTAGGACTCGTTCAGGTGCAGGAGGAAGATGCTGTAGCACCGTCTTCTTGAGGGTGTGGTGGGGGGAGCTTAAACACGTCGGGAGACCTCCAAGGAGGCTGTGGCATGGGCCGCCGGTCCCGGGGACAGTTCCAGGGTGAGTGCCCAGCGTAGTGCCAGGCACGCTGTGTCCTTCAGTGCTGAAACCCCAGTGTGTGAGCCCCCGCCAGAGGCGATGCCAGGGCAGGGTGGGAGCAGCGAGCGGACCTGATGCATTCCAGAGGCCCCTCGCCCACGCTGCTTTTCCCTGCCCTGCATCCAGGAGGGGAGAACCTCCACGAGGACGGGGGAGGGGGTGGTGTGCGCCCTGTGATCTTCCAGACTCGTTAACCCCTGTTAATGAAACGGTGGGCTCCGGCTAATTGCATCCTGGCACCTCCCGCGCGCGGACTTGCCCTGTCTAATTATCTTCAAAGCCGTGGTGACCGCAGCGGCCAAAAGCCAAGGTCACTGCCTCATTTCACCTGCAGGAGCACCGGGCCGGCCGCCCTGAATTGTGGTGACACCACATAAACGGTTCCCATGTACAGAAAAGACCTGGTGGGGACATACGCTGGGAACGTCTCATCTGATAGACTCCTTCTGGATTGCTCACGCCATGGTCACCGTCTGCGTGGCGCTCACGCCGCCAGGGATTGGTGCCCACTCAAACATGCAGATGAAGTTTAGGTCCATGGTGCCCCCAGGGTGGGAACAGGCTTCCCCCGACAGACATGATGTACGTAGAAGCGACATACCCAGACCCGCGCTCATGAGACCCTTTGCGTGCCTGCGAAGCTGCCTGATGTCCAGATGGCCCTGCCTTCCCCGTGTGAACCACACTTCATTCTGGGTAGCAGCTTGGCGCACCAGGAACGTCATTCTGTCCCCGGGCAGCCATGCTCCCCCCGCTTGAGGTGCCCTGGGGTGCCAGCCCTGCCTCACCCTGCTCCTTCTGTCATGGCCAACACACAGACCTGACGCGTCACACGTGTATAGAGTGACCGCTGAGACAGCTTCTGTTGTGGCCGGCACCCAGGGCGCGGCGGGCCCCGTGTCTGGAACATCACGGTTCAGGTCACGTTTGAGGTGGACGCTGAGCTCTTTCCTTTAAAACACTTACAACCTGCCAACGTCACAGGTTCAGAGACATCCCTGTTCCCGATCATCCAAGTGTCTCTCGTTGAGTTCACGAATCTCGCAGATTTTCACTCCCACTGTTAAGAGGCCGTACCAGTGTGTGAGTGCGCATAAATATTTATTGACTTAAAAACCCTTGTGCTCGGGAAGCCGTGTTTATAAAGCTCCCCATTTGGGTCCCTGTCCACCCCTTCCCTTGACGGAGCGAACCAACGCGACCTTTTTGAATATGCAAAGACCGCTTCTAGTCTAATCAACAACGTTCATAACAAGGATGCCTGTTAAGTGCACTTGACCGTCCCGGCAGAGTTCCCACAATGCCATCTTAAATTGCCGGTGGAAACTACCTGTCGGAGCGTGCGTCAGAAAGTTGATCTGCGGCATTGCTACCCCAATAGGCCAAACTCAGTCAGTGAGTACACGTAATGAAATCATACGTGCCGCACCCCCAGTCCCTCCCCCTCGCCCCCTTGAACATCTCTCAGTGTTGTGGGGCTTGGGAGGGGCATGTCCATTCAGGAGCACCTGTCCCCTCCCCGCGCCAGTTTGCGTTTGCATTTCTTAAGCTGTGTGAATGTCTTTCCACCCCAATGCGGTCATCTCTGAGTTTGCAAGAGTTCTGCGTTTTCCATCGTACTTCTCAGGCACCCAAGTCCTAGGGAGATGGCTCTTAAACAGGTGAGGAAGGCGAAATTGGGTCCCTAGGGTGGCCCTCATCCCACAGGACTGAGGCCCTTATCAGAAGAGGAGCTGGGGACACAGACACACCCAGAGGGACGCCCGTGTGAGGACCCAGGGGGAAGACGGCCGCCCACACGCCCAGGAGAGAGGCCTCAGGAGGGGCCCGCCCTGCCCACCCCTGAATCTCTAATGTTACTCCTGCTATTACAGTTGCGATTCTATCGGTCCTGTACCCCGACCCTCACAGAAACACCCCATAATACTATAGCAAAAGGACTGCTCGTGACTTGATGTCCTGGGAGGAGCCACTTGAGCTGCTTCCCACTGTCCTGAGCGCAGTGCACCCCCTGCATTTCACAATGACATGCTCCGCTCTCCATGAAAGCATCCCTTCTGGTGACACCGTCCACCAGAGGAGCCATCGAACCCCTGGCAGTGACAGAGACGGACAGAGGGCGAGGCCCCGGGAGCCAGAGCCTGGGAAGAAGGGACGCTGTTGAGTGTGGGTGGGCCCGACTGGTTTTCCACGCCCTTGCGTCTGTGTGTGGAGGACACTGGCTGGTGGTCCCGTGAGCGAAAGACGGGAGCTGCGTGCATTCAGCGTGCGTCCGGGCAGCCTGGGACCCTGGGCAGCCGGCCTGGGAGGGTTTCGCTGTCTGCACGGTGGCAAAGGCACATCCATGTAGAGCTCCGTGAATATGTCTCTCTTAAGATTCAGGAAGAATTGACATTGTGACATTCACCAAACGGAAGTGTCTCGATGGGCCAGTACTAAATGGAGACAGGGAGACACGGGCGGATGAAGGAGACCCGCTCTCGTGGCATTGTGCTGGGGCGTGAGAGGGCTGAGGCCGCCGTGCCCTCCACCCACAAGTGGCTGCACTGTGACTCCGTCCTAGATCCTGTCTAGCCGCCGGTGACCTTGAGCTGTTTGCCCACAGGTGAGGGAAACGGTGACAAGGGCTTCCTCTTGTGTTTTGTGTTTCCAATCCCTTCGAACGTCATCATACAATGAGAAAAACGGAACAACGGATGGTTGAGGATGGTTCTCACTGTGTTCGTTTTCTGTGGCTGGGGCCGCACGTGGGCAGACACGGAGGGGCTTGTGGCAACACCAGCGTGTTACAGGGCCTTCCTGGACATCAGGAACCCCACATGCCTCTCCGAGGGCTAATCCAGTGATGCGCTGCTGCCTTCCCTGTGCAGGCGCTAGGGGAGAATCCATTTCCTTGTCTTTTGCAGCTTCCAGCTGCTGCCCGCATCCCTTGCTCACCGGCGCGCCGCCCTTGTGTTCATTCAGACGCAGCAGCGCTTCCCCTCCCTGACCCTTGCTGTTTCGTTCCGGCCTTCGCAGCCTTCGGCTGCCCTGTGCGTACAGCTCTGTGGTCACGACAGAGGCTTTGGTTGGACGTGCTTTCATTTTTTTCGTGCCAAAGTGTGTTCCAGTTTCCCTTTGCCATGATTTCTTTGTCCATTCCGTGGTTAGGTGTGTGTGCTTCACTTTTCACATGTTTATGGATGCTCCTGATTTTTTCCTGTTCCCGACCTGGGATTTCATAGCCGTTGAGCGGGGAAGTACCTGTGTGATTTCAGAGCCTTGCCCATTCAGCAGCGGGGGTGGTGTGGCCCCGCGCTGTCCTTGTCCTTCCCCAAAGCCGGTCTCGTGTGCGCCAGAGGAGGCTCCGTGCTTGGTGGTATGGGGGCCCTTCTGGGGCTCAGATCAAGGCTCGTGTTGCCTGTTACCTTCCCGTTGCGTGGTTCTGCCCCCCTTGAACGGGCGGAATTGAAGTCTTTGCAGCTGCTCCGGCAGAATCACGAATGCCCCTTCTGTTCCGTCAGTGTGTGTGTCACGGCGCCCAGCCCTGTTAGGGCCGGCCGGACAGACGTGGGCACCGGAGCTGGTCCTCTGGACGGCATGAGCTCTGCATCACTGGGAAATGTTGTTCCTGTATTTCTCGTAAACATGTTTCTCTAGCTCTGTCTGCTGTGACATACCCGGCTGGGCCTCTTGGGGTTGCTGCTTGCGTGGCTACCTTTTCTATCCTTTTGCTTTAAACTTGCCTGTTGTTAAGATGGTCTTTACTTTTAGAGAGAGGGGGAGGGAGGGAGAAAAAGGGAGACAGAAACATCCATCAGTTGCCTCTCACGTGCTTCCCACTGGGGACCTGACCCACAGCCCAGGCATGCGCCCTGACTAGGAATCGAACCAGTGACCTTTTGGTTCGCAGGCTGGCGCTCAGTGCCCCGAGCCACACCAGCTGGGGCTGCTTTCAACCTTTTGGCGCCTTCAGTACAAAGGGTGTGTTGTAGACACCCTATAGTTGGATTATATATTTTTTCATTCTTCAGTCCCTCTTGCTAAATTTTGAAACGCAGGCCGCTCTCCTGGGAGAGCTCTGTCTGTGATGCCGCTGTGGGTCACGTGGCCTTCTGTGTGTGTTTTCTCGTTTGTTTTCTCTCCATCTTTGTTTTGTTCCTTTATTCCTGCATGAGCACCTTCTGTTGACTAGATATTTCCACCTGGGCCACATTTCATTCCCTTCGCGTTTCTCATACTGTGTGTAATTTGCGTTGTTTTCTCGGTGGTGGCTCTGAGGATTACGACGAACACAACCATGTAGTTGGCATTTACAGAAACGCAGTGTGGGCAGGAAGTCACACTCGGGTCCTGTGTAGCTGCTGCGCCTCCTCCCCTCCCCCGTCTTTGCACACTGCGCGCACCACTGCGGTGCGTAATCACTCTGTATGCACGTGACCTTCCAATGAGGGGAAACCAGGATTCGCCCACAGAAACCTCGCTCCCCCAGCTTTCTTTTTCCAGTGGACAAAACCACGGAAGGCACTGAGCACAGCGTCACAGACCGCTCTTTTTCGTGGCGTTGTAAAGTCACGTGGCGTAATGGAGAAGGACTGCCACAGCAGTGCTAAACCGGTCATGGCAGAGAGCGCCCCAGACCTTCCTGAGTAACAGCGACTGCACGTTTGGTGTATGCAAACCTTGTGTGAAGTTTTCCAAAAGTAGACATCGGTAATAATTCGGGGTTCAATGCCACGTTCAAGGTAGAGCTGGCTGTGGTTTGCTGCGGCCCATTCCGATATGGAAAACGACGTGGGCGGAGAAGGGAAATGCCTGCCAGACCAAAAGGAGACTCGGCTGTCCTGTCAGGTGTGTGGGTCGGGGAGATGTGTCCTCGGAGAAGGTCGCTGAGTCCCCTCCCCCTCCGTCCCCGGGTCACGTGGGCTGCACGCGGCGTGGGGATGCCCGCGTCTGCGGGTGTGCTTCCTGGCACCGTGCCTTCTATGTAGACTTCACTGTGCGAGGGGAAGGAGGACCTGGGTGCCCAGGCCGGCCCTGGCACCCCCGGCCACCGGGGCCTGGGGTCGGCTGTACACAGAAGCGGCAGCAGGATGCCTTGTGGGTGAGCCCAGGTTCCAGACCAGGGTGTATAAAGATGCAGCCCCATGCAGGATGTGTGCTCTGTGAGACGCGATGCGACCCTCGCGTACGGGAAGCTGGGATGGGAAGGGGGGCAGGAAAGGGAGGGGCCATGACGGCGGGGACTGGTGCAGAGGACTTGGCCAGCTCCGGTGCATGCAAACGCTGGCCAAGCCAGCTTTTGGGGGGGAACGGCTCTGCGCCCGGCCTCTGGGCTCCAGATCCTCCCTCTCGATGGTGTGCACCCGCGTCTTGCCCCAGTGCACGCAGAAGCGTCACTTTCAGCCCCACACCTGCAGGGCTTAAGACTCACTCTCCCTGGGACAGCTTAATCCGGACACCCTGCAGCTCCCTTGAGGTCACAGAGATAGACGACCCTTCTGCACCCTCCCACTGCCATCCTGTGGCCACAGGAAGCCCACCACCCAGCACGCCTTGCAGTGGGACAGGCCCATGGCGCTGTCCCCAGCACAGAACCTCCCCGGCCCATCCCTTCCCTCCCCGGCCGCCCCGGCCACCTACCTGTGGGTCCTTTTTGTCTGAGGATC
>PVJI01022560.1:0-24856 GCA_004026765.1 Micronycteris hirsuta | reverse complement strand
GACAGACAGAATATTTATGGAACCCTTGGGATGTCTGACATGCCTTTATTCAAGGGTGGGCGATCCATGCATGCTGCAAGCTGTGTGTCCCCCTGCATGTCCCTGCTGCATGTCACCTGTCCTCCTGTGTGGCACCCAGCAGGGAGCCCTTACCCCCTTAAGTACTAGAATATAGACAAAGCCAGCAAGTTGCCAAAAGATATTCTGCAACAGAGCTTCATACTATGCATGCGATCCCACTCTAGGCTATGGGAAGTGTATTGGATCCAGACTCAAGGCTATGAGAATGCTACTTATCAGGCCCATTCTCGAGGTTATGGGAAACTGCTTCCCTTAGTTCCCCAGACACCTGGGTGAGGAAGCCAGACTGCCTCCATTTACCCTACAATGGCCTTTGAGTAGATGGCGGCAAATGGACAGCTGGGTCCCGCTGCTGCCAGTGGAACAAGGGAAAGCGCTGGAAAAGATGAGAGTGGTTCTGGCCCCCAGGTACCCACTTTGGGGGGCGGGGGTAGAGTCTGCCCAGGTGATGGACCATTGGGCTGTCCTCGAACAGAGAGAGAGATCCCAGCGAGCTCCTACAGGAGCTCCTACAGAGGCTGTCAACACTGTTGAAAGGCAAGAGCTGACTGTTGGGCCTGTTGCTAAGATACACTTGGAGCTGCCAGTGGTGGTGGTGGGGGGGGTGTAGGTGCCAGTGCGCCAAAGTTCTAGGGGGAGTGTTGCAAGGACCCAAGGCCAGCAGATGTACAGATCCACCCAAGACCTTCAGGTACTTCCTTATCTGCTGAGGGTTTGCAGTGTTGGCTTGAGGGCAGTGAGCCTGCTTCCCTGGCTGGCCCTGTAGCCCTAGAGGATATAACTGTGTAGGGCTAAGGAGGTGAGGGGTTCTATCAAACTGAGAAGAAGCTCTAGGGAGCAGGGGTCCTGGCCCAGCCACCCACACACAGGTGGCAGCTTTGGCATCAGTACCTGTGAGTTGTCCTGCCCTTTCCCCTGGGGGCACTGGAGGGGGAGGGGGAGAGCTGAGCGCCTAAGATTAAAAGTGCCCACACCACTCACTTCCCCTGGGGTGACACCTGAGGTGACAACAGCCACTGCAGGTGGTGGGGGGAGGCATACTTAACAAATGACCCTATAATTCATCAGGGATATTGGCCTAACATTTTTTTCTTTATAATGTACTTATGTGGTTTTAGGGCCCCTGCATAATGCTTGCCTCATAAAATGAGCATGGTGAGGGTGTCACCTGCCTTGCATGGCAGCTGCGTGGCCTCATGGTGTGTGAGGCTATGCAAATCCTGCTGGTTCACCTCTAGTAGCCACAGCCCCACTCTCAGGCCATCATTGTTCTCGGTCACTCCCACAGGGTTTGGGGGAGCTCACCTTGGAGAGTAGGCAAGGTCAGCAGGGAAAGAGCATGGTCATGCCTGGCCTTGGTTATGTCCACTTCGTTGATCCACAGAGTGCCCACCCGGTTGGCAGTGGTGCCCTCAGCAGTGCGAGAGATGAAGATGTACACCTCCATTTGCCAGCCCAGTAGGATATAGAGCCTTTCCTGCCTGAGACACTGAAGGCCGGCCCCTTCTTGCTGTGCACAAGGCAGCCCATTAGTACTGCAGAAGGGTCCAGAGGATTTCAAGCTGGGTCAGGGGCAGGCAAGAACTGCCAAACCTCCATTCCCAGGGTGGGCTGTAGCCATCCTTGGACCACAGAGTACTGACAGCAATTGTGTTCTCCAGCTCCACTATTTGCTCCCACCACAGCCTCATCTGCATGGTGGCGCAGGCCCCCTGTAGCACCTCTTCCACCTGGTAGTGGCTGATGTTCTTCCAGGCCCAGGATGCTGGTGCCTTGCTCAGTCACCAGAGAGATGACTGTGCCCTCACATGCACCCTTAAAGCCAGTGATGCTGATGCCCACCCTTCCCCCCAACCCAGTCTGCCACATGATGGTGTCAGCTCTTCTTCCTCAATGCCAGTGAACTCTATCAGTAGGTTATTGGCATTGACAGAGGACACAGAGGCCATAGCCTCTTCCTTTTCCTCCTCCTGGACAGTCTGTGCAGCTTCCTGCTGGCTCAGCCCTTTTGCCTCTGGGGGGTCCTCAGGCTCATCCTGGGAGGCTGTGCTGGTAGACAGGTATGAGTTCCTGCTGAGTCCAGACTTAGCCCTCAGCCTCTTCCTGGAGAGAATGAAAAACAACTGTTATCAGTATACTGGACCATAATATCTATAGATGTTTTTGATCTGTATGTTTTGATCTCATCTATAGATGTTTTGATGATCAAGGTGTCTGTAAACTAGACTATGACAAAAAGCTGGAGAAGAGATGAATCCTGAGAAAGGACACTGAATTTGTATTGTTACACTTGCCACGTGAAAGTATTAGGCCACCAACCCCCAGCTCCCCACCTCACTTGGACACTCTCTGTCCTATTCCAGCTCTGAAACAAGAACCCTTCAAATGTGTCCGTACAGTACATGTGACTTTTGCCTAACACTTTTCTTCTAACTCATTTTTTCTTTTCATTTTATTTGGGGAAACTTCTGATAGTCCTTTCTAATTGATATAGAGGGGGAAAAGCATGAGCCAGATAAATAGCTGAGTACTAAGTGCCAGAGTGGTTAAGTTGTTCTACATCACGTGTGGACAAGTGGCTAAAAGGAGTCAACACCTGATTAAATTGATAATAATCCACAATCATTCTCCAAGATTTACCAACTTTCTTCACAGACTAAACAGGTGAGTCAAGTAGGAATATGATAGGCACCCCATCCCTGCATCTTTGAAGTCTTAATGATTTCATAGATCTCTGAAATTAATCCCAGGATGAAGTAATGCTAGTTTATTATTTGGATGGAGAGTGGAAGTTCCAGGTTCCTGGGTTGGCTCACCATTTCTTTCATCTCATGTCTCCTTTCTCGCTTTTAATGTCAGTTATGCTGGAGTGTTTTTAAAACTAACTAACTTAACTTCCTTAGAGAGGGTTCATGGAAAGAGTTACTGCAAATCTGGAGATATTCTGCACTTAAACTGGATCATATTATGGCTGAGAATAGAGTTTTAGGTCCAAACTTTATTTCCCTGAGCCTTAAAAGTGTATTTTCATCATGTCATAATCTTCTATCCTGTGTTGCTGACAAGTCTTCTTTTTTTTTTTTTTTTTTAAACAAAACCCCTTTTACTCCTATGAATCATTTTAGAATCTTCCCTTTATCCTTGGTATTCTAAAATTTTGGTGACCTATCTAGGTATGGAGCAGCACACAGAGGGTCCTTTCAATTTACATATCTGGGGATTTACATAGCACAGGAGACTGATGTGGAAGAGGGTTGATATGCTGCTTTTCTACTTCCCTGTTTCAGTGCTGAGTCTCTGGTGATGGTGGCATGCCTCCAGACTAGAGCAGTTCCCCGGGTGGCCCTTCCTTCAAAGCCCCCTGGCTCTGATGACATGGTTTTCCCCCTGGTTCCTTTAGCTATAGGGTGGTAACTGCTTCTGCTAGTCTCTGGGTACCTCAGCATTTCTTGAGTTTTCCCTTAACCCTGTACTTTACTTTTCCATTAACACTTCTTCATTTGACTATCTGGGGCCAAATTCTATTCCCTGCTTACTATAACTGATATGCTACCTTTCATTTTCTTGGTTCTTCCTTCCTAGAAATTTTATTAATTGGATGATGGATCATTTACATTTGTTATCTACATCTATTATTTTTGCTCCTAGGTTTTCCATCTTTTTGTGTTTTTGCTCTACATTATGAGGCATTTCCTTGTCCTCCCATCCCTTCCTGTAACATACTTTTTCTTTCTTTTTTTTTTAAGATTTTTTTTTAAGATTTTATTTATTTATTTTTAGAGAGAGGAGAAGGGAGGGAGAAAGAGCAATGTATGGTTGCCTCTCACATGGCCCTCACTGGGGACCTGGCCCGCAACCCAGGCATGTGCCCTGACTGGGAATCGAACCGGGACCCCTTGGTTCCCAGCCCGCGCTCAATCCATTGAGCTACACCAGTCGGGCCATACTTTTTCAATTTTAGCAATTATGCGTTTAATTTTCAAGGGTCATTTTTGTTTTCTTGGTCTCTTATTTCTTAGCAATCAGCTCTGTTTTATGGAATCAACAACTTTGTTAATCTCTCTAAGAATTAATAGAAGATTTTGATCTCTTAAAGTTCTTTTCTATTCCCTGAGTTATTTCAGTTTCTTTAGAGGTCAGTTATTTTTTTATCTATCTTGACCTATCTCTTTTAGGCTGCAGATTTTCTAACCACATGGGATTCCTTGGTTCTCCGTTCATAAGAATGGGAAACTAAGTGGATTTTTTTTGGATAGCTGATGAGGCTTTCCTGTGCTATGGGTCTTCCAGAAAAAAGCAGGACAGCTGCCTGGGAGCCCTCTATGTGGTAGATACAGTTGTCCATATCCCTCAGGATGAGCAGATGGAGGATTTGGAACATTTCACAGAGGGCTGGTAATATGGGGCTGGGTCCCCAGAAATGAGAAGGAGTTTTCCAAGTGGAAAATGAGCTCAGAGTCCAGGCAATGGAAACAACATCTATACAAGCCTGGATATGTGAAAGGCAATGGTATTCCCTAAAATTAAAGAGATTAAGTGGAGGAGAAGTCTGGGTACCCTAGAAGTACTTAAGGAGAAATAGAGACAGACTGATTTCAGAAGCTCACCATGGATGAATATGTGGGGCCTATTAGGACCAGGTTAGACTAACTTAGGTGAGAGGTGTGGGTGCCATGAGGCTGGAGAGTTTCATACTGGAATTGATAGGGACTGCTCATTAGCAGGGAAGGAGGGGTAGGAGATGAAGGTGGAAACTTATGGAGGTGGAGAAGCACACAGGAAGGGCCAAACATACCTGAGGAATTAGTGCTCCCATTTGACTCCAAGGTGATTCAAGTAGAACATTCCCAAGGGGGTGGGAAGAAATCCATCACTAAGCTATTGAGGGTCAGACAAAGCCCCACTTTTATGGTACAGGGAAACCCCTACTGAGCCTCTTTACCAGAGACTGCAGAATATAGCCTGGCTAGCAGGTAGGACCTTCCAGACTGGGGTCCTGGCCCCATTTCAGTGAGTGGGGAAGTACAGATCCCAGCTTCTTGTTTGTGGGCTTTGCTTTCCTGGGAAGCTCCCAGGCTCCAGTTGTGCTCTGTGCAGCACTCTGCTGCCGCCAGGTGGTGCTGATTCCTTCCCCAGCAAACACAAAGGTTCTAACAGCCAGCTCCTATAGTGCTGCTTTAACTAGCAATGTCTGGTGTGAGCAGCTGTCTCCCTCTATTAGGGACACTAGGTTCTGGAGAAGGAGCCTGGACTTCAGGTTCAAATATCAGTTCCACCACCTATAAATTGGTTGACTGAGAAAAGTCCCTCCTTTGAGCCTCAGTTTTCTCACCTGTGAATGGGATGATCATCCTTTATCAAGTGGGTATGAGGATGGAATTAGAGTAGATGCTTCCACCTGGCAGGGGAGCCCTTCACTACTTTCACTGTCCTCTCAGCTCCTCTGCTGTGTTCTGACCCATGCTGACTAGAGCTCAGGCCTGTGCACCCTGGGCAGTGGTTCTCAAACATGTCCACGTGACAGCTTGCCTCATAGGGCTCATCAGCAAGGCCCCAGAGGCTGAAGACAGCTCAGGCCCTACACAGCTGCCCCACGAGGAACAGGTGACAGTGTCAGTTCTTGCCTGTACAGAGAGCAGGTGTCTATCGTTGAGTATTTTCTGGACAGGAAATACTCTGCACTTTATGCTATAGGAAACCATCATTACAATTAGAGCCTGCTAATGCATTTCTTCCTTTGTCAGACGTTGCACTATGTGTGGACTCACATTGGTCTCTGGGGGCAGAGAAAAGACATGGGGAGACAAGGCTGCTTGTGCAAACATACAACCAAGCTACAACATCTGCCTCTGCCACAGAGCACAGAGGGCTGCAGAAACTTGTCACCGTTTAGGGGACATGACCTGGGATACGAAGGAAGAGCAGCAGTATTCCAGGCAGTCAAGTCAGGGAGAAGAGTGGTCCTAAAAGAAGGAACAGCAAGTGCAACCCCAGGGGCCAGTAAGCAGGGACCTAGGGTGTGGCGACCTGGATCTGAGCATTTGTTAGCTCGGTGACTTTGGGAAAGTTGCTCAGTCTTTGAGTCTCATTTGGCTTCAACAGTAAAACGGGAAGAAAAATGCCCACCTCTCGGAGCTGTGGTAATGATCAAATAGGGTAATGTCTGTAGAGTCCACACATCCTATAAATGGCAGCTGCTCACAACCAGGGCCATTCCCACAGCAGCACCATGAATGGCGCCTCTGGGGTTACTTGGTGTGTGGGGGGAGTGGCTGGGATGTCTGGGCCACGTCACGTGGAGGGAGAGAGGGACGGGGAGAGGGACAGAGGGAGAAAGCGCAGTTCCCGGTTACTGGCCTGCAGCTCCGGGGAGGCGGGCGGGCGGGCGCGGTTTCCCGGGCAAGCGCCTGGGTCCCGGGAAGCTTGAGCGTTCCCGTGGGCGGGCCCGGGCTGCGGCGGTACAGGAGGTAGCCCAGCAGGCAGCCTGCAGCCGGCAGCCGGCAGAACCCGCTCTTTACTCAGAAAACTCCTGGACCATCCGCCGGAGTCGGTGAGGCCGGACAGCAGGGTCCACGCTGCGCGCCCCGCGGGTTCCGGCAGGGGAGGGGCTTGGGTCAGGGTTTGAGGGGCCCGCCGGGGAAGGCTCGCCCGCTGCCTGCCGACAGGTGGCTGGGAGAGGGGCTTCACAGAGTCCGGGGCTCAGAGCCACACAACTGGGGCTGGCAGGAGCACCTCGCCCTTCGTGTGGACTGGGGCTCCCGCAGCCTCAGTGTCCTCATCTGAATCGTGGATGGCATGCCGCCTCACCTGTGAGCTGCGAGTAGAGAAGGTAAGGGATGCATCGAAAGTGTCTGGGCACCTCGAGCATTAGGAGACAGGGGCTGTTCACTGACATTTCAGGAAACAAAGCAGACGTCCCTCTCCATTCTTACCTTGTGGGAGATTGATAGTGTTTGTATTATTTGTTAGTTTTCCTCAGACAGATGGAGATGACAGGTAGCAGGCTGCAGGGGGAGGCCTTCCCCCAGGATTGTAGGTGTTCCCACCTTGTCTTGAGAGCCACCTGGGAACTAACTCCAGAGCTCACAGACATTCCATTTAGACTGGTTTTAGCGATGGCAACGTGGCTTTGAGATGTATCTGCTTTACTGGTTGTCAGTACCTCTGGTCTGGGAGGGACATGGCTGTATGTGTCATCTTTGCAGCCCTATTTGTAGCAAGAGGCTTGGCACATGTGCCCTGAGAGGATGAGTGAATGAAGCAGGGGGACTTTCTGGAGTTTTCCCCATGTGGTAACTCCACTCTGATCATCCTGCCCTTGACCAGTTTGGAACCATTGGTGTGGGTCCCCACCACTGACCCAGCCTTGGCTGATGGTCATCCACAGCCTTGGATTCTCATCCCATTTGCTGCTCTGACAAAGCACAGTGTATTTGCCCCAATTTCAGGCACCTGCGGATGTTTTTGACTCAGATACTGGACCTTATATTTGGCTCTGGTATTTTTCATTTTGACATGTTTGGTCCAAATGCCCCTTTTTACCAGATAAAACTTGTGCCAGAAAAAACTTCCTACCTATGAGACTTGTTAAGTAAAATAACCATTCTGTGAACTGTGGGTGGAATCCATGACTTGATCTTGTAATGGTTCAAAGGGACTCATTTTTATAAGCCAGATCGAATGCAAGGTAAGTGACATTTATGTCAGCTGACAAATAGATTTTACTGATCTCTGGTTAGTTTTGCCTGTACTCTGTAATAACAGCTTCTAACTTAGCATTTGATCATGAAGAACAGATATATGTTCAATAATAGACATGGCCATTACATGGGACTTAAAGTATATCTGAAATAGGGTATTCCTTTGTGAACAGTGTTTATCAAAATGGGTCCTCAGGACGATGTGCATCAGAATCACATAGGCCACTTGTTAAAATACAGGTTCTTGAGCCGCATCCCAGAGTCACTTAAATGCACCTCCTGGTAAGGGGCTGTGGAATCTGCACTTTCAATATGCTCCTGGAGTGATTCTGATATTCCCTGAAGGTTGAGAACTGCTTGTAGGATTAATGATGCCTAGGGGACTTATGACAAAGGTGAGTCACAGTGGTGTACGTAATATTATGGTAGCTTCCTATCTCAAAACATCTGTCACTGGCATGGCCACTTGCAGGCTCTGGAGTCCAAATTTAGCCTTGGCAGAGGATCCCTTGTTTTGAGGAGGCACCAGAGCAAAAGGGACAGGCTGTGCCAGAGCATGGAGATGTGGACCTAGGTGGTGTATTTGGGAACTGAAAACTGCTTCAGGCAACTCAAGCATAGGTATGGAGGGAGTCCCTAGGTAGACTAATTGGGCATCCCATGACCTTGAACAGGCATGTGTGTACACATGGTAGGCAGGAAGAGAGAACCAGTGTGCTGACGACTCAAATTTTGCATACAAGGCAGTCTTCAACTTTGCTATGTGTCGTCTGAAAAACAAGTCTGATAGGGCAAGTAGTGGCTGAGGCCAGGAGGGTGCTGTGTGACAGCCCTGAGATTCTGGTTCTATCCTTAAGGACATGGTATGCCATGGAAGGACCTGAGCACATGGTGGCATTGTTTTCTTTATTTGGATAAAATGTGACAAGGGAATTCTATTCATGTGCCCTGAGTAATTCTCTCCCTAAACTTTGCATACAACAGTCCAACTTTTTTTTAATCACCAAAACAGCCCCAAGGCCTGAGGTTAGGGGGAATTTTTGGAACAAGTTTTGGCATCAGACAGACCTGGTTTAAATTTGGACCCCACAACTTATTAGCTGTGTGACTATAGGCAAGTTGCTTTATGTCTCTGAGTCTCGGGTACACTGAGTACCAGCCTTTGGGTCAAAGCAACCGTGAACATCTCTACCTGCACTCTGCTCCTCCCTGGATTTCACAAAGGGGCCCAATCCCTGAATACCATTTGTCTCTTTGCTTTGCAGGTGTCATCACTGAATCTTCTGGAACCTTCTCACATGAACCATGAATATCTCTCACTTTCTGTCCATTCTGCTCCCAGGATCCCCACAGGTTCAAAACAGGAATAAGTCAAAGGGCATCCTGTACAACTTCTCTGACCACTGCCAGGATTCTGTAGACCTGATGGTCCTCATTGTCACCTCCTATAGCATTGAGACCATTGTGGGGGTCCTAGGCAACCTCTGCCTGATATGTGTGACCATTAAGCAGAAGGAGAAAGCCAATGTAACCAACCTGCTCATAGCCAACCTGGCCTTCTCTGACTTTCTTATGTGCCTCATCTGCCAGCCACTCACAGCCATCTATACCATCATGGACTATTGGGTCTTTGGCGAGGTCCTTTGTAAGATGTCAGCCTTCATCCAATGTATGTCAGTGACAGTCTCCGTCCTCTCGCTTGTCCTTGTGGCCCTAGAGAGGCATCAGCTTATCATCAACCCAACAGGTTGGAAGCCCAGTGTCTCCCAGGCCTACCTGGGTATTGTAGTTATCTGGCTTATTGCCTGCTTCCTCTCTTTGCCTTTTCTGGCCAACAGTGTCCTGGAGAATGTCTTTCATAAGAATCATTCCAAGGCTCTGGAATTTCTGGCAGATAAGGTGGTCTGTACCGAGTCATGGCCACTGGACCACCACCGCATCATCTACACCACCTTCCTGCTGCTCTTCCAGTACTGCATCCCACTGGCCCTCATCCTGGTCTGCTACGTCCGCATCTACCAGCGCCTGAGGCAGCGGAAGCAGTTGTTCCACAAGGGCACCTACAGCTCACAGGCTTGGCAGGTGAAGCAGATCAACAGGATCCTTTTGGCAATGGTGGCTGCCTTTGCCCTGCTCTGGCTGCCCTTGCATGTGTTCAACAGCTTGGAGGACTGGTACCATGAGGCCATCCCCATTTGTCATGGGAACCTCATCTTCTTGGTGTGCCACCTGCTTGCCATGGCCTCCGCTTGTGTCAATCCTTTCATCTATGGCTTTCTTAACACTAACTTCAAGAAGGAGGTCAAGGTCCTGGTGCTGACTTGCCAGCAGAGCACCCCTGTGGAGGAGTCTGAGCACCTTCCCCTGTCCACAGTACACACAGAAGTCTCCAAAGGGTCTCTGAGGCTCAATGGCAGGTCCAAACCCACGTAGCCAGGTCCAGAGTTTCTCCTTGCCATGTTCATTGCCAGGCTCCTTCATTTAGCTAAGTGGTAACTCTGTAAGCTGAGGGTGATACTTCATTATTACTGGATTTCTGGTGCTCAGATAGGTTGGCAAAGTCCATTTTTTGCCTCTATTTGCATTGTGAAGCCCGACATTCAGATGGTTCAGCTATTTATTCCTGGGGGACTTCTGAGTCTGGATTCTTTAGGTTACAGATTAAGCAAATATCAGAGCCAGAGATGGTCTGCAAGTAGCAGGCAGGGTTCATTCTGGTAACTCAGTAACAGATGCCTGTCTTAGGAACCACAGCATTTCACGTCTACCAATGAGACTGAAAGGTCCCTGTGGAATGAGGGAAGGAGCACGTGGAGTCTGAGCTCTGGACCTTGGTCAGCCCCTAACATCTGTGAGAGATAATCTGTGTAAATGGCCTTTTTAAGTTGTAAAGAATTCTATGGAGGCAAGATAGTGGGGTTAGTGTTACCTGATTAACACAGCCAATGGCAGAGAGCAGATCCTGGAAGCCTTGGGTCCTCACACTCCTCTTCAGTAAGCAAATCAACACTGAGCAGCAGGATGTTCAGGACTCCCACTCTACTCCATCCTTTTTCTCTTTCACTATTTCTGCCATCTTGTATGGAAATAAGCTTTTAAGTATCTCCCCTTGAAAAGATTGTCAGGACCCTGAATGTGGCATTTGTCATAGAGCTGTATCCCCCATGTCTTGGGTAGGCCTTGGCACAGGAGAGAGCTCCCGAAGGCTTTGCCATGGTAGGCTGATGGAAAAGGTGTCACTTAGCCAAGGACAGGTGCCCTGTGTCATGCTCCAGTATTGGAAGAGCTGAGGTTGTTGCAGCCACACTCTATCATTTACCCTCCCCTGCCTCACAGGATCTCTCTTAACAAGGCAGCTGGCCAGGGACTCTGTGAGCCTCCTCAGTGTTGACCCATTGCTGAGGCCTATAGTACTCAAGGCCATGACTCCAGGCCCCTTCATTTCACACTCTAACCACTGAGCTGACTTGCTCTAGGTGATGTGTCATGATTCTTCCAAAGCCTCCTCACATCTTTGGGCCTCTCAGTAGCCTTCAGTAGTGGAAGGAGCAGGGAGTTCTTGTATTCTGGCTTAATGGAGCACTGGCTGAAGGGAATAGGGGGTCCTCCTTCCTCCAGCCAGCCAGGAAAAATGGAGAAAGGGCTATGATAAGTATGAATATCTCACTATAGAGGTCATGGAGCAGGCTTCTGGATGCTGAGCCAGATCGAAGGCTTCATCTTGTGTAGACCAGACAGCTCATCCTTGCAGGGAAGGAAATGTCAAGATTGCTCATGTACCACTTTTGGTGGGATGTCCAGACCTGGCCTGTAGGCTCAGACCCACCTACCCTCCAGGCAGAGTGAACAGTGGATAGACCCAGTATGGCCTCCCAGGGAAGGGTATTCAGGTGCGTAGAATCCTTAAGGGCCTCACTGTAAGGCTCCTGGAGCTGACTCTACACAGGGGATCTGGCAAAGAACCGGGCAGCAGGAGATTGAACAGCCATATCTGACTGTCTTTCTGGCCTGGTCCCTAACCAAGAACCTGTGTAGCTGACACCCAAGACAAGTGCACTTTGAGTCATCAGCTCCCTTCCTGGAGCAGTTTGTTTTGTCCCAGGTTTTGGTTACATCTCCCATTTTGTTCCTTTGTTCAACTTTATCCTGCTTTTTTATGTACTGGGCATTAGGAATTGGGATACTGGGTGGAGGACTCATTGGCTGTCTTCTGTGCTGTCCTCACCTTGCTTTAGCTGACATGGCCTGCCTGGGTGGCTGTCCCTTGCTCCTGGTTCCTAATGACCCTTGGAATTGCTTGGTTACCTACCACCCAGGGAACTCACCAGGTATATTCAGGAGATCTGCAGCCTCAGCCTTAACTAGAGCTTGTTAGACATGCAGAATCTCTGTTCCCACCCCAGACCTTTGAATCAGAATCCGCATTTTATCAGGATCTCCAAGTTCGTGATGCATACATTTATGGTGGCGAAGCTCTGCTCTAAAAAACAGATTGTTCTGGAGCCTGGAACCACTTGATGAGCACCCAAAGACACCCGCTGTGGGATCTGGGGTAGACCTTTAGGAACCCTAGTTCTGGAGGTACGGCTTTAAAATGGTATTGCCAAAAAGGTGAATTCAGTTTTGGTTGTTTGTCTCTTTTCTGGCCATATGTGGATATATTTCTTGTGAAGTCTTTTCATCTCTTCAATAAATATTTGTCAAATGAACAGTTTGTGTAGTTATATTCTTATGAACATGCCACTCTGTATTTTCTCTATTTCACTTATAACTGTATCATCAAGTTTTTTTGTCCTGCTGGATATTATTTTTGACAGCTGATTAAGAGTTTAGAAAATGCTGCAGTGAAAGCTGGTTCCTCTGAACAGAATCTCTCTAAGCTCCCAGAGGGGCCTTCGCTGGCCCAACCAAGGATGTTCCTGATGGTAATGAGAGGGGTCCATCTTCAGAAGAGCACCGTGGCTGGGAATGGAGACTCACACCCACAAAAAGTGCTTGGGAACTCTTAGCAGGTGCAAAGCCTTATCAAATTCTGATGCTTTCACTTGAAGCATCAGAATTTGATAAGGCTTTGCACCTTATCAAATTCATGCTTTGAGCTTGAATTTGGTCGAACTCTAGCCCTTCCTTTTTCAAGAAAAGACTTTGACTTGTTTTATTCATTATAAAACTAATCATATTCATTCATGAAAATATGTAAAATACACAAAAATAAAATGAAAAAGGAAATTATGTTCCATCACACAAAGATACTCATTATTTACATTCTGTGGAGTAATTTCTTTAGTTTTTGTATATCTAGTGTTATATCTTATTCTATTTTTTAGTGTGGTTGAGATCATACAGTATGCATAGTATACGTAGTATGAGATCATACAGTATGCATAGTTATATTTAATATTTAAGGATTATTTTTTATCTTTTTTCTTAACCTTGTAAGAATTTTATTCATTCATTTAATAAATATGTCAGACACATAGTAGGTACTTAGGAGAGAGTGGTAGATAAAATAAACACTGTCCTTGTCCTCATGGAGCTGATAGTTCAGTGACTAGATCCATCTTGTGTCCTTAATCATCATCTATTGGGAAATATTTAGGTGTTCCTAGGCTTATTATATATATTTCTGTTATGAGCTTCTATGCAGAGGACTTCTACATTTGGAATCATTTCTTGAGGAGGTCAGAAGTGGAATTAATGGGTCAAAGGGCATGGACATTTTTCAAGGCTGTTGATCTGTGCTGCTAAACATTTCCAAAGAGGCTGGAATGGTTTGCACTCCCTGATTAGTGCTGGTTTCATATACCACTGTTGAGGAATTACCTTTGATGAGAAAACCTCCATGGTTCACTGGGTCACATCCCCGCTCATCTACTAATGAAAGTCACTCCTGTATCATCAGTTTTCTGGGCTCTCTTTTACATAAAACTCTTCCAAAGGCTTGTCTAATCTTGGATTAACTGTCTAATGCTCCCAAATGTGAATCTGCAGTCTGAACTCTCCCCTGCTCTCCAGATTTGTACATCCAGCCCCTGCTTTGTGTTTACTGGACATCCAGTTGACATCTCAAGCTTGGCAATTTCAAAAGCAGACTCCTTATTTGCCTCTCCATTTCTTCTTTCTCAGTTATCCCTCTTTCATTAAATGCCTCTTTTCATCTGCTGGGGCCACAGTCTTCGAGATCAACCTTCTGTTCATAACCCACATCCCATCCATCAGTGAGTTCTGCAAACTCTGCCTTCAAACTGTGTTCAGAATGACTACTTCTCATACCCCCTGGCTCTGCCATCTGGTCCAAACCACCTCATTTCTACAAGGATTATTTCAGTGACCCCTTCTCTGCTGTCTCAGTCAGAGGGACCCTTTGAAGTCTAAGTTAGATCCTTCCATACCTTTGGTCAAAGCCTATCATTGGCTTTCTGACACTCAGAGCAAAATTCACATCCACAGCTGGGGTTGTCTTCCTTTCTCTGACCTCACTTCCTACCATCCTTTCCCTTGCCTACCCCGTTCAGCACTGCTGCTCTCTCTGCTGTCTCTCTAACCCTCTAAGACTGTTCTTACCTCATTCTTTTGTACTTCCCACTCTGGCTGCTTGAAATGCTACCCCTGCTATCAATATTTTTATTCCCTTGCTCTCTTCACCTTAAGTGAGCCTTTATTAGATGACTACTTCCTGAACCCTGCTATAATAGTAGACCACCCTCCTCTGCCCCATTCTGCATTTTTACTTTATGCTGTAGGACTTAGCACATACCTGATCACACACACCACTTACCTTCTTGTTGAGTGTCTCATTCCCTTGTTAAAAGGTAAACTGAATGAAGCAGGGATCCTGTATGTTTTATTCACTGTTTTGCTCTCAAAACAGAGCTTGCATATCTATAGAGTGAGTGCATTAAACTTTTATGGTTGATCATTGAGGAATGATATTTCAGCCTCTTGTTTGTGGAGTGCTGGCACTTGGGTTTTGTAGAATTTGGGTCCCTGGCTTCACAGCTTTTGTTAGCTGACTGTGTGACCCTGAGAGCCCCCTTTGCATCTTGGTTTTTGATTCCTCACCTGTAGTAATACTTGCTGCACTGTATTTAGTATCTCAAACTCTGCACCAGACACTTCATGAACATTGTCTCCTTTTAACCCTGAGATGTGGCATGTGAGAAGGCTTAGAAAGGTGGAAAACTACCCAAGTTTTCGAAAAAAGCAAGAGTTGAAACCACATCTGGTAGATTCCAAAGTCCAGGACTTGGACTGTTGTAACATGAGAGAAGGTTGACCAGATAACCTCTGAGCTGTCTTCAAGCTTTTAGCTAGAGCATTTGAACTTTATGGGCAATGAGTCAATGGAGGGTTTTAAGCGGGGGAATGAGATAATTGGGTTACACTTAGAGAGAATAGTGTAGCTGAATTGGCCTGGGTTTCCCTAAAAGCCAAAGCTGAGGTGGAGACTTATGGGCTTTTACTTTATTAGAGATCGCAATCCCAGGGAACAGATTGAGGAACCCAGGGAATGAGACAGGGAAGGAGAGAGAGGGACAATTTGAAGATGGGTTATTGAGCTAGATGCTTCTTTAAAAAAGATTTTATTTATTTATTTTTAGAGAGGAGAAAGGAGGGAGAAAGAGGGGGAGAGAAATATCAATGTGTGGTTGCGTCTCTCACCCCCTCTACTAGGGACCTGGGCTGAAATCCAGGCCTATGTCCTAGACTGGGAATCAAACTGGTGACCCTTATGAGGGGTCATAGGCTGGCACTCAATCCACTGAGCAACACCAGCCAGGGCTGAGCTGGATGTGTTTTTGAGGCAGTTTGTTGCTCAGTCATTCCTATAATTATCTTAATTCAGTCTGTCTAGAGGAAGAAAGAAGTAAGAATTTATCCATTGGCCCCTGTATTCCACCTGTCAAAAGTTTGCCCCATGGATTTGTGCATTTATAGACTCTGAAACATACCTTTGTGAACAGAGCAGCTCTGAGGAGAGGCAAGAAGTTGTGTTGTGAGGGCATAAGGTGAGGTGGCATCAGGTTGTACCTGTGGGAGGCTGGTTGGAGCCTTGCAGAGTTGAATGCTACAGTGGCCACTAAATCAAGAGACAGGTGAAAATGAGAGAGGATCTGAAGTAGGGCCTAAACACCCTCCGAGGCAGGTCAGAGTGGGATGGCAGGTAGTTACAAGGTGAATTGTGCCTCTTGCAAAAACAAATTCATATTTTGAAATTCTTACTCCCAGTGCCTCAGAATGTGACCTTATTTGGAAATAATGGTATTGCAGACATAAGTAGTTAAGATGGGATCATACTGGAGTAGGAAGGTCTCCTAATCCAATATGATTAGTGTCCTTATAAAAAGAGGAAATTTGGAAACACATGCAGAGCACCATGTGAAGATAAAGCCAGAAGTTGATGCATCTATAAGCCAAGGGAGGCCAAAGATGACCAGGAAACCACTAGAAGCTAGGGGAGAGGCATGGACAGATTACCCTTCACAGTGCTCAGAAAGAACCAACCCTACTGACACATTGATTTCGGACTTCAGCCTCCAGAAATTTGAGACAATAAATTCCTGTTGTTAAGTTGGTGATACTTTGTTATGGCATCCCTAGCAGAGTAGCATTGGAGATAAGATTAAAGGCAGGGAGACCTGTTCATGTAAACTGTGTAACAGTCATGTTCTGTTGTTAGAGACAGACCCAACTCAAACTGGGTATTATGAAATAGGGAATTTATAGGTTCATATAACTGAGTTGTCCATAGGAAATTCTTGGGGTTTAGACTGGATTCAGGTGTTCAGATAATGATATCAGGGTTCTTCTTTCCTCGATCCCTTTTTTATACCCCCTACTCTAATCCTTTGATTCTGATGGTTTCTTCATGGCTTTGCACTCTCTACACAATAACAGTAAGAGGCTCCACAGCTCCTCCCTTACTTTGGTCCTCACAAGCCCAGGGAGGAGCATAGCTTTCTTTCTATGTCCAGTCAGAACTCTGGGGAGGATTCTGATAACTCAGGCCTGAACTGATGACCTTGGCCAAGTTGCTAGAACATGTTCTTTAGTCCAGCCTGGGTTCTTGGATCAGGGTGGTATGGTTAGCCCTACTAGAATCATATGGATGTGGCAGGATGTCATAGCAGGGAATAGAGGATGTCCCCAGAGGAAGTGATAGAATACAGGCAAAACCACAAAAGCAGAAGTGGGTGGGGAGAGGAGAGAATGGATTGGAAAGATATTTAAGTGTCAAATGGATAGGGTTCCTTGGGTATAAGAGGGAGAAGGATGATTCCTGGGTTCCAGAGTTCGGACGGAAAGTGAGTAGATGTCTGGTCTATTTAGTTAGATGGAGCACGGTTTTCTTTCGGGGAGGGGGTAGTATATCTTGGGTAATATTGTATTTAAGGCACTCTTGGTCAGTCAGTAGATAGTCAGATACAAGAGTCTGGAGCCCTAGGTAGAGAGCTTGGCCAAGGTCTGACCAAGCCATGCTGAGGGATAGGCATGGGAGGTGGTTAATTGAGGGGTGGGCTGATCTGGAGCTGGGTATGGGTCAAAAGAATTCCAGTTTTCCAGAGTTGAATCTGATGGTCAGACACTGATGTCAGCAAACAAGTTGGACATGGGTAGGACAGTGTCCAGCATAGAGGTCCTGGTAAGATAGGCACAGAAGCTATTTCTCCGGAGCTGAGCCCAGAGGTAACAACAGGTGAGTTTCCTTCAACCGTGTTCTATGGCCTTACTTCTTTAGAGAGTTAAGCACCCCTTCGAGATCAAGCTTCTTGGTTCAAAGTTGGTAGCTGTTGCTGTGATTTGCTACTTTGCAGGGGTGCAATGATGACTGGAAAAAATGTTGAAAAGATTTGAAAGTTCCTTAAACAAGAAATCATTGATTCTTACCCCCTGCCAGTGGAGGAGTAAACACAGGTTTCATCTCTGTCATGCTGACTGGGACAGACATCCTTTAGTGACAATTCCTTGGCCTGGCCTGACCTGGTAGTGGGGATTCTTCCAAGAACATCTCTTCAAAGTTCTGATACATCCTCCAACTGCTAAAGATACACAGATATAGACCAGACTGGGGGTCTTGGGTCCTGAGGAGACCCAGGAAAAGATTTGAAGAGCATTTTAAGGTGCCTCCTTAGCTGCCAGACATTTCCTACTTGGGCATCTGAGCAGGCACCTACAGGGTGAACTTGCCAATGAACTATAGAGCAAGAGGGTGCTTGTAAATGTGGCTGTGTAATCACGGCCCTTGAGAATTTTAGTTGTTTAAATGTCACCATTTATTTGAAAATGATTCCCATCAGACTCTGAAAACAGTTTATCAGTGCAATTGGGTAGCAACACAAAACTCTCTTAAAATACATTTCCTTTCACTCATAAAGCTGGTAATGGGGCATTTGATTAGTCATTCTTTAAACTGACAAGGAAACCATACTGAAAATAGGGCATGCATTCAGAACAAAGAACTTCAACTCACTGGTGAAAAACCTGTGATAACTATATCTCCCTCACCAGATAGTGTGCTCTGTGATGGCCAGCAGTCTGTTGCCACCATGTAAATGCCATTTGCAGCCCCTGCTGGGTTTTATGACTTTGAGGTGTAGGGTGTGGGAAGTGGGTGGGTGGTGGATCTACAAAGGATTTCCCAAAGAGAGACCTTTTCTTACTTTTTCTTTTATAGAGACACCTATTAAACCCACATACCTGGAACAAAAGGGGATATTTGTGCCTTAACTGGGCAGCTATGAGCACAAGTCTTTTCCCCAGGTTCCTGGGTGCTCACTGTCAGAGTGTGCTGCCAATTGGTCACATCCTGGTAGAGGGAATACTGGTTTCTCATCAGTATGTTTAACTGTTCAGAGATAATGGTCAGCACCCCCTTTTGTCCAGTGCATAGCTTTAGAACAGTTAAATGTAACATGGTTTATATAAGGCAGTGAGTTTTCGCCATCTATGATATGAGATCTGGGATCTATGGCTGTGGGCAGGGCAGAAAGATCTGGAGCCTGAGCTCAGGGGAGGGGTCTATGCAGCTGTGCACTTCATCCTTATTCATTGGCATCTTCTCTGCAGGTGGTAGGACAGAGATACCTCCAGATGGGCAGGTATAAAACCTATTACCATGTGCAATGATAAGTACAATTGTAGAGTCAGGGCACAGAGGAAGTGTCAGTCATTCTGCATGAGGTCATTTAAGAGGATGTGTCTGCGAGTTTACCAGGTGGGCAGGATGGGAAAAGGCTCATGTTTTAGTGAGCAGTGGCAAGAGGTATCAGGTCCAGTGCATCTGGGAATGGGGGTGCTGAGGGCAAGCCTGGAGAGAGAAGAGAGATGGTGTGGAAGGCCAATCATCTCAGGCTGAGCTGTTTGGCTGTGTGAGACCTGTGAAGGAAAGTCACTAAGGTCTCTTAGTGGGCAGTTCCATGGTTGGGTTTGAGGTTAGAAAAGCTGCCTTAGGCTGCAATGTGGAGAAAAGTCCTGGAACCCTAGCCCTAACCATGCCAGAGTGGGGCTGCTGCTCCCCAGATATGAAATATGAGCTGGAAGGGCAGGGCAGATGGCCAGACTTCTGCCACGCCACATAATCAGATCCTGGGTCCTGATCTCATCAGGAGAGGGGCTGGTGCTTCCCTAATCACACGAGCCCGTTTCGAGTCCCTCTTCTGGAGTACGACAGCAGTCCAGCTAGATTCCTATACATTGCCCTGGAATGTGTCAATGTATTCTCAAGCTTATCTCTGTGGGTTCTCCCCACTGAACTAGGCTCCAGCAGGCAGTGTATGTGTAGCCACGTTATTTTGCCTTGTTTGCTTAAGGAGTTTGGGGCCCTAAGGTCATTTCCACAGTATTTTGTCTGAGCTTGCTAAAAGGAGGCCGCTTTTACTAACAGATATCCTGATGAATGCAGGTGCCTGGGGGATGATGAGGCTGTCTAGGGCATCTTGAGGATAGGGTCGTTTAGTGCTGTGCCTCATCCTCAGGCCTCTTCTCTCTGCCCAGACCTCCTCTCCATAGCACATTACCCAGGCCCACCCTTTTGCCTAGAACTTATGAGGGCTCTGTGTCCAGTTCTGAGCCCTAGAGGTTATGGTTTGTTGCCCAGAAAGGTGATTGGATATCCCAGAGGCCTTGTCACATCACAGTAACTGTCTCCTCGTTGTTCAGGGGATTCTGTGGCACCAAATCCCTGAGAAAAATTTGGAATCACCAACTCTGAGTCTCAGTTTTCATAGTAGTCAGATGGTGGGTTTGAAACAGAATATTTTCGGGATTCTGTGCCATTTTGGAAGGGTTCATGATTTATTTCTTTGTGGGAAATAGAGTAATTTTGTAGCCTTCCAATCTTTCCATGAAATAGAGCAGAGGCCCTGGCTGGCAGAGCCAGTGTCTGGATCAATGAGTAGAATTCTCAGTATGTGGTAAGTGTTCTCCAACTCTTGTTAAATTTACCACCTTGTTTTCATAAGGACTGTCCTGATTTTTCTGGCCTGGCATTCCCCAGTCAGAGCTTGATTCCATGGTTCAGTTACCGTATTTTTTTAGACTATAAGACGCACTTCCCCCCCCAAATTTGGGAGGAAAATGGGGATGTGTCTTATAGCCCAGATGTTCTGTTTACATTTACATTGGTGAAATATTATGTTATTTATGTTTTTAAATCTTTTACCACATTTTTTGCTTCGAAATTGTTTTTCCTATTTTCCTCCTCTAAAACCTAGGTGCGTCTTATGGTCTGAAAAATACGGTAGTTAATTTAGTCATTTAAGTTAGCCTTAGACATGTCAGAGCGGAGCAACTCACTATGAAAAGGCAGACAACAGCCTCATCAATAAGAATTATTACTGAATGCTGATGGACACATGTTGCTAAATAACAAGCCATAAATGTCCAAAATGTCAAGTAAATGTTGGAGACTCGTGTCCACTATTGCCAGCTTGCCACGTCTGGCTGTAGCACTTGGGCTGGTGTCCAGCATTGCATTCCCCAATACTCCCTTGACTTGGAATGCCAGTGCTTGAGCTCTGCCAGGCAACTTCTCCATGAGGCCCTGTGCCTCCTCCCCGCTTCTGCCTCTGCTGAACTGGCTGGAAGCTCAGAACTGGGGAGTGTCAAATTATCTGAGCCTGTGGTAGAGTGACCCATCCAAAGCATTTGAGGATTATTCTTCTGGGGAAAAGTTTGTCCCATAATTAATAACATCTCAATTCTTTAGGCTTCCAGCTTAGCATACTCAAAGTTATCTTCATGCTCTGTTTCTCAATAGACTGTCATTCCAACTTATAAACTTGGAGAAGCCTCACGTTGGAAAAATCCTTCCCATGACTTTGTCAACCATTTTTTTTTTTTTTTACAAAAGATGTTGTTTATTTATTTTTAGAGAGGGGAAGGGATGAAGAAAGACGTGATGTATGAGAGAAACATTGATTGGTTGACTCCTGCATGTTCCCAACTGGGGACCTGGCCCACAACCCAGGCATGTGCCCTGACCAGGAATTGAAATGGTGACCTTTCAGTTTTCAGGTTGGCACACAACCCACTGAGCCACACCAATCAGGGCAGTCTCAATTCTTTTTTTGATCTTCTCTTCAAAGCCAAGCTCCTCTGAGAGTATTATGCATTCTCGGCCACCACCTTCTCACCTTCTCTTTGCTTCTCAATTGATGGGTGTTTTGATATCCACAGCTGCTGAACTTGTTTTCCATAAAGTCATAAAATGCATGCTAATTCATATGGTTCAGGATCTCCTCCTACTTGACATTTTCAGCATTTCATTCTTGACATCATGTCCCTGAACTATGCTCTTCTGTTAGCTTCTATGACACAACCACAGCTTCATTCTCCTAACACTGGCTGCTCCATCTCAGACTCCTTTGTCCCTCAAATGTTAGGTTTTTCTTAGTTCCACCTTAGCTTTTGTGTCCCACCTGACACACTTCCCATGAGCAATTGCATTATGATCCTGTGCCTTCAGCTGCCATTTACAAGTTGACAATTCCCAAATTACACCTCTTCTGAACTTTAAGTACTTGCCATTGGACATCATCCCCTGGGTGTTGCACACATTTCTGAAGTGGAAGTCTAAAGCAAAATGTGAGCCCTTGTCTTGGATTCCTGCTGGACTTTTTATCACAGTTTCTCCTATCACCAAATACCTGGTTGCCTAATTTGCAGCATCTGATTCATTCCTATTCCTCTGGATTATTGCAAGAACCTCTCTCTGTGGTATCTCACCTCCCTTGTTGTTGTCCAGTAGTTTCTTCTCTAGTCACAAATTTGACCTTGACTCTCTCATTTGGCAGTTCTCACCATCTACAGAATGGAGTCCCAGTGGTTTTACATGGTCCTCGGGCCATTCATGGTTCACCTTTAGCTGGCCCTTCCGTCGTATGTTTGTCCTAACCACCCTTCCCCAACACCAAGTTCTAGTCCACCGGACAACTTATTTTCTTAAACATGCCACACTTTGCCCAGATTGATTCCTACTGAGTCCCTGTGCATGTTCTAAGCTTACTTCTCTGAAAACTTCCCTTGGCTCCTTTGTCTCATTTTCTGCATGCCCAGAGCACTTTGCAATGGCTCTGTTGGGCATTTATGAGTTTTAGGACTGAAAAGAAGAAAGGATGCCTCTCTTTCCATCTGACTGTAGCCCCCTCAAGTAAAAGTACTGGGCTTTTACCTCCTGGGCAGTAGAACAGCGCCTGGCCTTGTGTAATACCCCATGCAAGGACAGTATGCTGGTATCCACTGTGAAGAACAGACAAATGAACTTTGAAGTTTGGAGGTGAGCTGGGCCTCAGGGAGGAGACAGGGAAGAGTCAGGCTGGCAACCTCTTCTCTACAATTCAGCTAATCAAGGCTACAGTGGTTTTTAGCAACAGCATGAAAAAAATATCTCTATACAGAGCATTAATTTATTTATATTTTTACAGTTGTCCCACTCCCTCCCCCTTTATTTTCCTCCACCCTGCACACCCCTCCCATCTGCATTCCCCCACTTTAGTTCATGTCCATGGGTCATACATATAAGTTCTTTGGCTTCTACATTTCCCATACTATTCTTAACCTCCTCCTGTCTATTTTCTGCCTACCATTTATGCTACTTATTCTCTGTAACTTTTCCCCCTCCTCCCCCTCCCACTCTCTCTCTGATAACCATCCATGTGATCTCCATTTCTGTGATTCTGTTCCTGTTTTAGTTGTTTGTTTAGTTTTTTTTTCTTTTTTAGGGTTGGTGGTTAATAACTGTGAGTTTGTTGTCATTTTACTGTTCATATTTTTGATCTTCTTTTTTCTTAGATAAGTTCCTTTAACATCTCATATAATAAGGGTGTGGTGATGATGAACTCCTTTAACTTGACCTTATCTGGGAAGCACTTTATCTGACCTTCCATTCTAAATGATAGCTTTGCTGGATAGAATAATCTTGGATGTAGGTCCTTGCCTTTCATGACTTCAAATACTTCTTTCCAGCCCCTTCTTGCCTGGAAGGTTTATTTTGAGAAATCAGCTGACAGTCTTATGGGCACTTTTTTTGTAGGTAACTGCCGCCTTTTCTCTTGTTGCTTATATAGGGAACTGTTTCGCATATTGTGGGAATTGTAGCCCAGCTCTCACTTGAAAACTCAGTGGGATTCAAGGTTCAGCAAGCAGGCCCCACATGCGCGGACAGGTTTTCCTGTGGGGAAATCAGACCTGTATTGTACCTAGACTGCTATGAGACTTGCTTTTGATAAAACTCCCTCACCCTGAATTGAGGCAGCAGGGCTTACTGTAACTTCCTAAAATCTGAGCTAAGCCTCTCAAGTATGCAGTGTAACCAGTTCAACCACTTTCTCCCTGGAT
Organism: Micronycteris hirsuta; assembly: GCA_004026765.1. NCBI lineage: Eukaryota > Metazoa > Chordata > Mammalia > Chiroptera > Phyllostomidae > Micronycteris > Micronycteris hirsuta. Next base: position 1,238 of record PVJI01022560.1, on the reverse strand, counting down.
ATGTAACATTCTTCTCTTTGAAGTAATTAGCAACATTCTTTCCTTTGTTATCTGTAAAAGGTAATCACCTACAGTGAACCTATGCATAGTCAATAAGGACCTGTGCATAGTAAATGAAAACCACCCTCAATGTAACGTGTCCAGAAAAGCAATAAAAGCCTGTCCAGCCAAGGGTCAGGCTCTCTCTGGCGCACCCTCAGGCTCTCTCTCTCTGGCCCTCTCTCTCACTTAGAGAGTGGCCATGCCACCCCTTTTTCTCCACAGGACTTCTGTAGCCTGTGTGCATTTGTTTATCAAATGGCCATAACACACAGATTCTGCAGGCCAGGATCCACATCATCTCCTTATCTTTAATCTTGGCTAATGTATTATGATGTGCCTTGGTGTGTTCCTCCTTGGGTCCAACTTCTTTGAGACTCTCTGAGCTTCCTGGACTTCCTGGAAGTCTATTTCCTTTGCCAGACTGGGGAAGTTCTCCTTCATTGTGTTTTCAAATAAGTTTTCAATTTCTTGTTCTGCCTCTTCTCCTTCTGGCACCCCTATGATTCGAATGTTGGAATGTTTAAAGTTGTCCTGGAGGTTCCTCAGCCTCTCATTTTTTTTTGAATTCTTGTTTCTTCATTCTGTTCTGGTTGAATGGTTCTTTCTTCCTTCTGCGCCAAACTGTTGATTTGAGTCCTGGTTTCCTGTACATTTCCTTTATTTCACTTAGCATAGCCTTCATTTTTACCTCTAATTTGCAACCATACTCAACCAGTTCTGTGAGCATCCTGATTACCGGTGTTTTGTTTTTGTTTTTTTGTTAATAATTACTTTATTGTTGTTCAATTACAGTTATCTGCATCCTCTCCCCTCCCCTCCTCCTTCTCCCTCCCCAGCCTCCCTCTTCCCCTTTGGTTCTGTCCCTGTGTCCTCTATAGTGGTTCCTGAAAACCCTTCTCCCCATTGTCCCCTCCCCCCTCACCCCTGGCTATTGTTACACTGTTCTTAATTTCAATGTCTCTGGTTATGTTTTGCTTGCTTTCCGCTTTTGTTGATTATGATCCAGTTAAAGATGAGATCATATGGTATTTGTCCCTCACTGCCTGGCTTACTTCACTTAGCATAATGCTCTCCAGTTCCATCCATGCTGTTCCAAAGGGTATAAGCTCCTTCCTCCTCTCTGCTGCGTAGAATTCCATTGTGTAGATGTACCATAGTTTCTTGATCCATTCATTTGTAGATGGGCACTTAGGTTG
>PVJI01022559.1:0-25054 GCA_004026765.1 Micronycteris hirsuta | reverse complement strand
TTCCCATGAAAGCAGACAGACATCAGACGGAGGACTTGCCGCCAGTGTTTCCCTGATTGCTCAGGTGCCCTCGGAGTTGCCATCGGGTCAGATCCTGGAAACCTTGAGTGGTTTCCCAGATGGGACCTTTGAGCTCTGCTAATTCATTCCACCCTGTTTCCTCTGGGGGAGCTCAACAAAGAGATTATTTACTTCCCTCCCCGATTCCCCCACTAGGACCTTTATAGAGGGGGCAGCTCTGTCTGCTCTGGGCAGGAAGGGGCGTTGGGAGGAGGACAAGAATAACCATTTCTTTCCAGGCCCTGCTCTTTTCTCTGAGAGCCCTTGGATGTGTGTGGGGTCACCCGGGGCCTCGGGTGGTTCCAGGAGAGAGGCTGCTGGTTGCCGTGGAGACCCTGGGTTGTCTGGAGTCAGGACCTCTCTGCAGAGGCACAGTGGGAATTTAGGGCAAATCACATTTACATCCAGGTGAAATTGGTTAGGCTGATCAACAAAGGCAGCCCGAGGGGAAGGAAAGGACCCCCAGACAGGAAGTGAGAGATCTGATCATGTTACTGACCCTCCCTGCTCAGTGGCTTCCACTGAGGATAAGGTCCCCAAGCCCTCCCGGCACCCCTGTCTTGGTTGACCCAGGCTGCATGCCAACCTCAATGTGTGATGGTCCCCCATGCCCCAAGCTCAGCTAAAGACAGCTCCTTCTGCCTCAGTACCTTTGCACATGCTAGCCACTCTTGTTTTCCTCAGCTCTTCACCTGTGCAAGCCCCCCTCAAGGTAAAAGCCTCAGTCTGAACATCGCCCTTCCAGGGGAGTCTTCCTTGAGGTTGTGCACCCTGCCCTCCACCTCCTGGCGCCTTGCCAGATTAGGTTAGGATATTTGCTCTTCCCCTTAATACTCGCACTCAAGCTCTTCAGGTTTCTCCTTCAGGGCACTCAGCACAGTCGGAACGAACTTTTTCTCCAGTGTACATCTGCTAGGACTCTTAGCTGCTGATGACTGACAGCAGCATCCCTCATTGTGACCTGCCTGGTCTGCAGGGAGCTGCTTTACTCCGGGTCCCATGTCCTTCCATGGGTGACCCACAGACAGTGACTGGCTAATGCTGGGGTACGAAGACCTGGCCCCTTGCCTCAGTCTGAGACAACTCTGAAGGGCTATCTCAGCTCTCGGGCATCCTGTGGGGTGAGCGAGGACTAAGTTACAACCACACCGCAGGCCAGCCCCTTCCTCGGTTACTCGTCCCTCTTATCCACTCTTCTGCTACCCACGGTTTCAGTTGCCTGCGAACAACCGCAGTCTGAAAACGTTAAACGGAAAATTCCACAGATAAACAACGTACAGGTTTTAAATTGCACGCCATTCTGAGCAGTGTGATGAAATCTCGGTCAGTCCTGCTCCGTCCCACTCGGGGCGTGAAGCGTTCCTTTGCGCATGGTGCCCACACTGGACGTGCTGTTTGCCCGTTAGTCGCCTCGTAGCCGTCTGGTTATCACAGAGAGAGAGAGAGACTGCATTCACGTAACTTTTATGACAGTACCTGGTTATCATTATTCTATTTTATTGTCAGTTATCGCTGGTGATCTCTTACTGTCTAATTTACGGGCTAGACTTCATCGCAGGTATGTGTGTGTAGGAAAAACATGGTGTACATAGCATTCAGGACCATCTGTGGTTTCAGGCATCCACTGGGGGTCTTGGATCATATCCCCGGAGGATAAGGGGGCGGCTGTCTCTCCTGCAGGCACGCCTTTACATGCTTCTGCACACAGCTCTGTGCATCAGTGGGTTTCCAGCCAGCCCCATCTGAGACACCCGACTCCCTCGCTTCTCCCAGAGACCCCAAAACTGCTCTCTGGAAAGTCTCTGACAAGCTCATTTACGTGGAGGACTGACGGTGGATCCCAGCTCAGTGGGTTTCCTTTCCGAGAGTCATCTGCTATTGATGAGTCACGTGCTGAAAGATAGATGAATTTTTAGGAATCAGCCAAGTGGGTAATGAGGTAAGATTGGGGCACTTCTGACTTATCAGTGAATCAGGCACCACACCTTGCCGGCAGCCTCGAGTAAGATGGAGTCATCTCAAGGCCCCGCAGGTGTGGGCTGGTGGGGCTGGTACTTGCCAGAAGCACAGGCTCACTGTCCTGGGGTCCGAGAGGGAAGCCGCAGAGTGTGGGCAAGAGGCCTGGTTAGCGGTGTGACTACTTCCCTTTGGAGCTGCACTTCTTCAACTATAAAATGATGAATTGTAGTAGCCATTGCAAAGCTGCAACACATATGAGCTCAGCTGTGAAGAAGGCATTCACCTCTGTTTTATACCTCAGAGAGCTAGAAGCACAGGCCCTGGAATTGAGGTTCCCAAACTTTCTCTGTTCGCTGCCTCCTCAGGGTCAGGGATTTCGACGGTGCCCCTGGGCCAAGGGAAATGCCGAAGAGGTCCTTTGACTAAGTAGTTAGATCGAAATAACACAAAACTTACTTTTTAGCCATCTAAAAAAATACACAAAAATCGGAAGGAAAAAAACCCATTCATATTTCATTCTTGAATAACCAACTAGTTGTTTACTTCTGGAACATGTGGCTGGGCACCCTGTGACGCGTTAGACCTCGGCTGCATTCCGGACGCCGTCACGCATTTCCTGCGCCACTGCGATCTTCATGCGGGTTCGCTTTTCATCTCAGCACCAGCCAAAAAGAGCTTCTCTGAGATACGACATCCTGGAAAGTAATGTCACGTGATCTAATGTGGAAACCGTGGACTTAGCCAGCAGTGTGCAGAGCGCCTGACAGATGTCACTGTGCTCCCCCTCAAGACATAAGCTAACTCAGCGTCTGTGTGGACGTGCCCTCGGGCCAGGTGCCCCGATGCTGCGGTGCTCTGCTCGGGAGCTGTCACCTAAGTATTAACCATGGTTATCGCCGGGGAGCGCAGTTTGGGATAATTTTTACTTCTTTCTTTATACTCTTTCTTATCTCCTTAATAATGAGGGTATAACACTTGAAAGAGACCAGAACCAGACAGAGGTGATGGTTGCCCAACATCTTGAATGTACTAAATGCTACCAATGGCAAAGGTTATGTTGTGTGCATTTCACACCAGAAAAATTCCTTTAAAAAAAAAAAGAGGTCAGAGAGGAAAAAAATGATTTATATTTTTAAAAATCCCAAGCCCCTCAGGGAAGCTGAATGAAGTGACGCAAGGGAAGAATGTGTAAGCTGGGAAGCTGTAGACATCACAGCGGGCAAGGCTCCCAACCACTCATGGTCCCCCCCGCACCGCCCCCCCGCCCCAGCCCGCTGCCAGCTTCCCAGGGAAACGCCCTGCACCAGAGACTCCCCAGCACTCTCACATTCCCCCCTTGCCTGGAGGGAGACCATTCTCCACTCCACTGGCTGGCTTCCTTTTTGGCAGAGATGAGAGAAACAGGCTCCAGGAATCCCCCCAGAAGATAACACTCAGGAAGGCTTCCTTGGGGCTAAGCAGCCAGACAGTCAGCAGGAGACCAGCAGCTGGTTTTAAGTCTCCTGCTTGACAGTGATCATGGTGACTCTTAAATATCATGTCCCTCCTATTGATGCTATACCTGTCCTTTCAGCCACATGGACTGGGTCGCCCGCTGCTCCAGCTGCCCCAGTAAATGTATAGGAAGAAAGACGGGGCTGAACTTCTTGCCTGTGGTCATGTGTGTGCACGCCTGCCCCTCTGAGAAAACCAGGCAACTGAGCCACGCCTTCCTTTGCTGGGCCTCCAAGCAAAACCTGTGCTAACCTGTTTTACCCATGAAGAAATGGCAGCTCGGGGGGCCTCTGGGGATGCTCAGAGGTGGTCCAGCTAATGCCCTGGACAGCCGATGCCGGAGGCCGAGGGGGAGGCAGAGTGAGGGAGATGCAAAGAAAGGTTACAGTCTCAGCACCAGGCCTCCTTCCCGCAGCTGCTTCCTTCCGGGCTGGGGCAGGTCGCCTGCCTCCTTCCGTCTCTGTCTCTCTTTTGCTCTCGCTCTTGTTGTAAGTCATCAGTCCTGCGGGATTAGGGTCCCATTCATATAACCTCATTCAATCTTAATTACCCTCTAAAAGCCCTGTCTCTAAATACAGTCACATTAGGGGTTAGGGCTTCAACATCAGATTCGGGGGTGGCACAATTTGCATAAAACAATGCAAATCAAAATAAGATTTTCAGTACATGGCACATGAAAGATTATAGATCCCCTAGTGTTACAGAAAGTATGGACCTAGAGCTACACTTAAAAATAATTAGATAAACACATAGGAGAAGGCACCGAAATTAAAACAATCTCCAGGCATCAAGGAGTTTAAAATCTGTTTGGGAACACAATATAAAAATCTGAAAGTTTGAAAACTGAAAGAGTAAAGGACAGTTGGAGACGCGTGTGGAATGAATGCCACAGGGCCCTCTGGCTGAGGGTGAAGTTGCAGCAGCTTTCGTAACACCACTGAGGTGTGAGCTACTGCCTGCCTCTCCCGTCACACCAGAGCTGATGGAGAAAGCTAGGAGTGTATGCGATCACCCACCTTTGCCTGGGTCGGGACTACCTGGTGCACGATCTCATGCTGATGTCTCATTTGCGTGTGTATTTCAAGAACTATACATAATTTATAAAAACTTTTATTTTGAAATAGTTTTTAGATTCACAGAAGAGTTGCAAAGACAGTACGGAGTTCCCTGTACCCTTTCTCCAGCTTCCACTCATGTTAACATCTCACGGAGCCAACGCACACGTCCCGGGACCAGAACTTGGCCTCATTGCTACGCTCCTCACTAGAGCATAGGCTTTATTTGCATCTTCTTGGTTTTTCCACTAATGTCCTCTTTCTGTTTTGGGATTCAGTCCGTGATACCATGTGGCTTTTTTTATTTTTAATCTTCACCTGAGAATATGTTTATTGATTGATTGATTGATTGAGAGAGAGAGAAAATGAGAAAGAGAGAAACATTGATCAGTTGCCTGTTGTATGCGCCCTGACCGTGGATCAAACCATCCAAACTCTTGGTGTACAGGGCGATGCTTTGACCCCCGAGCCGCCGGCCAGGGCATCACGTGGCGTTCAGTTATCACAACTCCTCAGGTCCCTGGTCTGCGGCTGTTTTTCAGTCTTTCTGTATCTTTCATGGTCTTGATACATTTGAAGAACACCAGTCAGGTATTTTGTAAACGTCCCTTCATTTGGATTTGTCCATTTTCTCGTGATTAGACTGGGCTTGTGGATTTAGGAGAAGAGTGTCACAGAGGTCATGTGCCCTTCTTATAGTATCGTGTCAGACTGCCGTCAATATCAATATTTCTTATTACTCGTCATGTTAACTTTGATGAACTTGGTTCAGGTGGTACCTGCCAGGTTTTACCACTATAAATGCTACTATCTTTCCCTTTCCCTAGTTATTTATGATAAGTGAGACATAAATCCAGCCCACTTTCATCGAGAGGGGAATTCAGCTAACCTCCTGGAGAGAAGAATATAAAAGAACCTGTGGGCCTGTGTTAAAAGCACCATAGTAATTGGTAAGCACTGGGGGGGAGGTGCTTTGAGGCTACGCAAATATTCCGTTTCTGCCCAGAGTCCTCCCCACTGATCTTAGATCCATCAGTGGGTCCTGCCTGCAGCAATTGTTACTGTGATATTCTAATAGTGGTTTTCAAATTTCCTCAGTCCTCCCTCATTTGTTAACTAGAATTCTCCTGCAGGAAAGAGTCCCCTCTTTCCCACCATTTATTTGTTATTAAGTCATTTATTTATATCACTGTGGCTTTACGAGGGTTTGTTTTATTGCTTAAATTGTTGCAAGTTTGGCCACTGGAAGTTCTTTCAGCTTGGCTCTTCCGCTTTTTGGCTTTTTTAAAAAGCACTTCCTTCCTTTCCAACATATAAGATGCTTTAGGCTCATCTTGTATTTTCCCTGCCCCAAACACAGAGCCAGGTATTGCATCAAGGAGCCTGGTTCCTTTTATTAGACGATGATATTTAGAAACCAAGATCTGAGCATGAAGTGTCTCGTTGCTCCTGGGTCTCACTGCTTCTAGATCCTCTTGATGGACAGAGCTAGGAAATGTGTGTCCGTATATTAACCCATGTATACATGCATCTGTCTGTCTGTCTATCTATCTGTCTAAAAGTAAATATTTATACCAATATCTCATATTCCAACCCAGTACAACACGATCCACACATTGAGTTTTGAATTTGGACAATTACATATAGTTTTTTGGTTTCTAAAATTTCAATCCGCTTCATCTGTGAATTTGTTACCTGTGTTAAGGGCACCATTTGTTGAGTTTTAACGAGTGGGTACACACTCACGTAACCACCACAATAACCAGATAGAGAACGCTCCCGTCACCCCAGAAGGGTCCTTCATGGCTTTTTCCAATAAACCCGACCCCAGCGCCAACCACTGCTCTGCTTTCTGTCACTGCAGACTAGATTGGTCTTCTTCCAAGTTCCACGGAAACAGGGATTGCATGGCAGACATCCCTCTGTGCCTGGCTGCTTTTGCTCACGGAGTTCGTTTCCTAGAGGTGCCATAACAAAGCAGTACCAACCGGTGACTGCAAACAACGGAAGTGTACTCGCTCACAGTTCAGGAGGACGGAAGTGTGAAATTAAGGTGGTGGCAAGCTCGGCTCGGTCTGGAGGTTCTGGCGAAGCTGAGCCCTGCCGCTGTCCTGGTTCCTGGTGGCCGCCGGCAGTCCTCGGAGTTCCAAGGTTTCTGGCAGAGTAACTCAATGCTCTGCCTCCCTGGCGTCCCTGTGTCTTTCTGCGTCTCCTTCTGCTCATTCAGACAGCAGTCCTGTCGGATTAGGTTGCACAATCCAGTAGGACCTCATATTTCCTTGACTGCGCCTGCAAAGACCCTATTTCTAAATAAGGTCGCATTCAAAGGTACGAGTCTTAGGACTTTCACGTATCTTTCCGGAGGCGCAGTTCAACCCAAAACGTTCAGCCGTAACAACATAAAACTCTTTCATGCTGGCATGTGCACAGGGATTTTGCTCCTCAATGAACAGTGTTCTAGTACGGACACTGCACAACTTGTTTATCCTTTCTCATGCTGCAGACAGGAATTGTCTTCAGTTTGGGGCTGTTAGGAGTGAAGCGGTTTCTGACGTTCCCGCGCCGACCACAGGGGCTCCAGGAGCATCACGCCCTCATCAGTGCTCCGTATCCTCACGCTTTTAATTCTAACCGTTTGAGTAAATTTGTAGCTGCAACTCAGGGGTTTAATTTGCATTCCTCTGATGACTGATAAAGGTAAGCATCTTTTTATGTGCTAGTTGGCCATTGCCTAGTTTCGGTGGTGAAACATTTACTCGACTTTTTAGAAATACCTATTTGATTGGATTACTTGCCTTTTTGTGGGTTTTGATAGTCCTTTATATATTTGGGACACAAACCCTTTGTCAGATATATGTACTATGAATATTTTCTCCCGGCTGTGGCTTGCCTTTTCATTTTCTTAATGGTGTTTTCCCAAGAGTAGAAAATTTCAATTTTAATTAAGCCCAATTTATGAAATTATTTTATTGTTCATGCTTTTTGTTTCCTATCTCAGGTCACCTGTTTCCTATATATTCTTCTAGAAGTTTCAGGTTTTATGCTTAGGTCTTTGCCCATTTGAAGTACTTCTGTATATGGTGTTAGGAAGAGGGTTTTGTTTTTTTTCCATATAATTCTCCAATTGTTTTAAAATGACTTGTTGAAAAGATTGGTCTTTCAACACTGACATACTTTAGTATCTTTGTCAAATCAATTTCCTACCATATATGTGTGGATTTACTTCTGGACTTCCTATTCTGTTCCATTGATCTACAAATATGTCTATCCTTATGCCAGTAATTACATGGTTTGATGACTATAACTTAATAATGTCTTGGAAATCAGGTACTATAAGTTTCTAACTCTGATCTTCTTTTCAATATTGTTTTGGCTATTCTAATTCTTTGCATTTCCACATAAATTTTAGAATCAGCTTGTTAATTTTTACCCCCCAAGAAAAAAGCCCTTTGGGATTCTTATTAGATTTGTATTAAATCTGTAGATTAATGTGGGATAATCAACATGGTTACAATATTGAGTCTTCTAACCTGTGAGCATGACATATCCATCATTTGTTCGGTAGTCTATAGTGTACATGTCTTGCACATATTTGATTAAATTTATTCCTGAGTATTTGGGGACACTATTGTAAATGGTATTTTTCCACTTCAATTTCTACTTATTCATATTGGCCTATAGAAATATAATTGAATTTTGTGTATTGAACTAATATTCTGCAACATTGTTCACTTATCATTCTATAAACTCCTTTACAGATTTTTAAGGATTTTTTTATGTATACGATTGTATTGCCTAAAAATAAAGACAGCTGTACTCCTTTTCCAATTCGGACAAGTTTGTGTCTTCTTAACAAATAACTGCGGGGAGGACCCCCAGGAAAATCTCGAATAGACACAGTGACAGGAGACGCTTTCCCCACAGACGATGCTGACGCAATCGGACAGCGGTATGAAAACCAACCTGGTGACTCCTGGCCCTGTGTGGGCTCTGGAGTTTTTCAGGGCACCTACCCTGACTATTGCTCTTCTCCCAGACGTTCTTCTTTGCTCAGCCTTGGGTATGAGCTTTGTGCTGCCCAGGCCGAGATTCAGCCAAAGATATCAGAGGACTCCGTGCAGATTTTAGAAGCCCTTTCTCTGTGTAACTCCCTTGTCTCGTATATTCTGTCCTGCAAATTCTAGGCACCGTGGCCTCCCCAAACTCGAAAGTCTACCTCTCCGACGGGGTGAGAGGTGAGACTTCGGAACTGTTTGTATTCCCCACCCAGCTTTGCATTCCAGAAATTCCTCCTATGCAGAAATCAGGGTAAGATTTGATCTTACTTGTTTCTCTTCTCTCAGTCCTGAGTTGCCTATTGTCCAATGTCTGAAAGTAGTTGTTTAATAATCTCTATTTGCTGATTACAACACGTGTAGCCCTTAGGAATTTAAATCTGTGGTAACGCGTATCCTTGTTTGCTAATTTTTTATTGTGAGCTCACCTTTGTTAATCTTTGGGCATCATGAAGGCCACTGCTGGGAACGCCTCCCTCCAGGCGGGGCCTGTGCTCCTCTGGGAGCAGAGAGGTCCTCTTGGCCTGGGGCTTCTGTGAGCCCTTTCAAGGGCCTCGGGCTTAACTTCAGCTCCTCCAGCTTTCGGATAACTCTGTGGTGTTGCCAATAAAGGCATTTACTCTCAAGTCAATGTTGCCTTTGGGCTTTAGCTCTTTGTGAATTGTTTTCCTCCTTTGAACATTTTTCTGACATTCTGCAAGCTCAGAAATGTGTTTAAAATTATATTGTCATTTACGGCATCTAGTTCGTTAGCACGAGGGCCTTTCCAAATTTCTAGATTGCCATAATGTTGGACTCAGACGTCCTCGTCACTCACGCTCCACCCATCCTTTCCTCTGCCCAGCCGGCGATCTTTCCTTTGTTCCTGACGCATTCCCCACTGACCATCATGCTGTTCCCAGCCCCCTGCAAGATGCTCCAGAGAAAACAAGAGGAGGGCCTTCCCGTTCAGGAGCGGCAGAGTTGAGAAAACGTCTCTAACACATTGGTCCTCCTTAAAAATGCCCCTTTGACTGGAAAGAAGTATTCCAAGTCATGAAAGGCAAGGACCTACATCCAAGAATGCTCTATCCAGCAAAGCTCTCATTTAGAATGGAAGGGCAGATAAAGTGCTTCCCAGATAAGGTCAAGTTAAAGGAGTTCATCATCACCAAGCCGTTATTATATGAAATGTTAGAGGGACTTATCTAAGAAAAAGAAGATCAAAAATGCGAACAGTAAAATGATGACAAACTCACAGCTATCAACAACCGAATCTAAAACAAAAACAAACTAAGCAAACAACTAGAACAGGATCAGAATCACAGAAATGGAGATCACATGGAGGGTTATCAGTGGGGGAGTGGGAGGGGGAGGGGGGGGAAGGTACAGAGAATAAGTAGCATAAATGGTAGGTAGAAAACAGACAGGGGGAGGTTAAGAATAGTATAGGAAATGTAGAAGCCAAAGAAGTTATATGTACAACTCATGGACATGAACTAAAGGCGGGGAATGTGGGTGGGATGGGGCAGAGGGGAATAAGGGGGGAGAATGGAATGACTGTAATAGCATAATCAATAAAATATATTTAAAAACGCCCCTTTGATTAAGAAGTACAAATTGGCATGACAAAGTAGTCACAGGGACGTAAAGTAAAGCGTAGGGAACACAGTCGATTGGACTGTGATAACTAGGTAGGGTCAGGGGGGCACTAGATTATTGGGGGATCACCTTGTAATTATATAAATGTCTGACCACTAAACTGCACACCTGAAATTAATATAATATTGAGTGTCAACTGTAACAGAATACTGACTGTCATATATAATTAACAATTAAAAAAAATTTTAAGGCCTCTTTCTCACCTGCCAGCTCTCCCTTCCCACGTGGCTACACTTTGTCCTGGCACCACAGAACACGGTTTTGAGGGGCCCCCACGAGGAGAAAGTTCCCCACTGGCTTCACCTCACAACCAGGACCTCGGTGGGCCCAGGGCTGCTCTGGACCTGGGGCCTCTGTCTCTCAACTTCGGGCCAGCCCCTGCTCTTCCACTTGGTCACCCACCCACCTCCCGCCCCAGCTCCAGCCCAGCCTTGCTTTCCCGAAACTCCAGAAGCTGCTGGTGCTGTGAAGAAAGGAGGGTAGAGGCAGGGGCGGGCAGCGCAGGGGTGGGGCAGACTGGGGGGTGTTCGGGTGTTGAGAGCAGAATCAGCAGGTGCAGCCGGGTCAGAACAGGCTGGGCAACATATGCTTCCAGCCCCTGGAACAAGCCTCACTTGTTAAAAAAGAACAACACAGCCCATCTCTCTCTGCATAGAGCTCAGGCATCTTTGACGCTCGTGGCTCCTCAAGGGCCCAGGCGGCCGCTGTGTTTGGTCAGGCCGGCTGCCAGCCCCCACCCGTCTCCCGGCGCCCCCACCCCTCGTCCCAGTGTCTGAAGCAGTAAATCACCCACACGCTCTCTCCGAGGAAAGGAGGTCTCGGGACCTCCTGAAGAAGGACAGAAAGAGGGCTCCCCACACAAACACCCCTTCCCCCTTCCCACTGCAGACCAGCAGCCTCTGTGGCTGAAAAGGATTTGGGGCGGTGGGGCAGGGGGTGCTGCTGGGAATGGTAAAGGGAAGAGAGCTCACATGAAGTCTGCTCTGCCCAGTGGCCACAGACAAAGCGTGGGTGCTAACGTCCGCATGTCCTGTAAGTCAGCGCTTCCCAAACTTTAATGTGCCTGGGAATCACCTGCAGGTCTTGCTCAGGTGCAGATTCTGATTCTGGAGGGTTAGGTTAGGGCCTGAGGGTCTACATTTCTAGAAGCCCCCAGGTGTTGCCCACGTTTGCTGGTCCAGAGGTCATGTGTAGTGAGGTCGGAGGGTTTTGCTAGCCTAAAAGGGTCTCTGTGTTGGAAGCTGGGTGTTGCCGCACCTAGAATCACCTGGAGAGGTGTCAGTGTGCCTGGTCCCTCCCAGTCACTGACTCCGAATCTCTTTGGAGGGGTAGGGGCACCTCTGTTTTCCTTCCTTCCTTCCTTCTTTCCTCCCTCCCTTCCTTCCTTCCTTCCTTCTTTCCTCCCTCCCTTCCTCCCTTCCTTCCTTCCCTCCCTCTCCTCCAGGAGCTTTGAATGTATAGCCATGATCGAGTACCACTAGCTTACATCATGGAACATTAACCCCCACTTTAAAATTCAGAGTTTTGACCAGTTACTGGAACTCAGGGAGGAGTGGCTGGAAATGGTTTAATAGGCTCTCTTCCCGGAAGTGTCTTCTTTCCCACAGGGGGCCTGTTTGCCACAGAGGAATGACAATGGCAGAACTCCAGGAGGGGAATAAATAAATGACCAGGTTGTACCTCACCCAAATGGCCCTGCTATGTGATCTTGTTCCAGCAATTTCATGCCTTGGGGCTCTGCATGCTGGCCCTGACCAGTGAACTCCTGTTTCGGTCTGTCTGTTAAGCCCAGAATTCCCAGAGGTCCTGCAGCTTTCCACAGCTCAGGAAGGTCCTCGCCCCCCTCATCGCATCTGAGTGAAGGAGGCAGCTGGGAGCCCCTCCCCACCGAAGGCTGTGCTCCCTCCAATGACCCCAGCCCTGGCTGAGGACAGAGGGAACGAGGCACTAACGCCCCAGTCTAGAGTTGATTTCCCCCCGAGGCCCGCACATCTGGCTCCCATTTCCCTCCGCGGCAGGCTCGGCTGGGCAGGCCTTTCATTTGTACCTCGGAAAGTCAGGTCCAAAGGCCAGGTTCAGCCCACCGTCCGCCCTCAATCCCCTGGGAAGCCTTCCTCGGAGACCCCTGGCCCTCTCTTCCTCTGGGAAGCAGGTGGGTTCATGCCAGAGGAGAAGGCAAAAGGGTTGGCAGGAGTCCTGGTTTCTTGGTGAATTGGGGACATGAGATGGTTTGGAGTTATTTAAAAAGAAGAGAGGGGCCCTGATTGGCGTGGCTCAGTGGGTTAAGCATTGTCCCGTAAACTGAAAGGTCAGCGGTTCGATTCCCAGTCAGGGCACACGCCTGGGTTGTGGGCCAGGTCCCTGGTTAGGGGTGCAGAGAGGCAACCAATCCATGTTTCTGTGGCACATCAATATGTCCCTCCTTCTCTTTCTCCCTCCTTTCTTCTCTCTCTAAAAATAAGCAAATACAATCTTAAAACAAAATAAAAAAGGAGAGGGAGGCATAGAAGCACCAGGGAAAGTGTCTACTTTCGCCACGTGGTGATGTGATGACTGCCCGCGGAGCAAGTGTTCACAGGGCTCAGCTCTCACCCTCATCCTCCCCACCAAGGGCGGGTGGGTGGGCTGGCTGGTGAGGGGGGCACTGCCACATCTCCTGGGCCCTCCTGCTCTCGCCCAGGCCCTCAGGCTCAGGGGGAGCAGGGGTGGGGGCTCTTGGGATCAGATTCCACTTTCAGAGATGTCAGGGTCATAAGGACAACACACTTGTAACGCTCACTGATTGGAGGACCCTCCCCCCACACACACATGCACGCACGCGCGCACATGCCATCCCAGTCATGGGACAGCACACGTGGGTCGGAGCACTGGCCCCGGGCTCTCGCAGTCCTGGTCTCGGTGTTGGCCCGCGCTCACCCTAGGGGACCACGGAGCCTCTGTGAGCTGGTTTCTTTGTCTGCGCAGTGGGGGTAACAAAGTGAAAATTGAATTGGGTAAACACAAAGCATCTGGCCTGCTATTTAGCAAAAAAGTTAATAAATGCAGGAACATCTACTGCCCATCTATCCATTGTCAATGCAAGAAACGCTAAAACCTGTAGAGAATTTTTTATGAGTTTATTTGAGCCAAAGTGACGACAATTGCCAGGAAGCAAACTGTCAACGGACTGAGAAAATGCTCTGGAAAACGGCAGTTTTACCACTTATTTAATTCATCAGACTCAAAGGGGAAGACAAGAGCAGGCTACATGGAATGCATCGGTGATGGATTAGGAAGGTGACAGAAAGCAAAGCTGGGGGAAACTCTGGGGTTGCACAAAAAGTAACACCGATAGACACGCACTTCTTTCACTTTTGTGGGCAGAGGGCAGTTAGCAGTCATCAGTTAACGGGATAACAGTAACAATGAGGGCATTTGTGGTTTCTGCTCCCTGTGGTTGTATCCTGAGGGGTCGGATAAAAAAAGGAAATTACCTTGACATTCCAAAGTGTGTTATCGCAGAGGCAGGAAGACAAAAGATGGGCTCAGTTAAGGTAAAGACTGACCTTTGTCAGGAAGATACTGTCCTAAAACAGGACTGCCTGAGATGACTCTCTCTTAGTGAGGAATCTTTGTGTTCAGACCGTCCCATGCGGTTACTTTAGGTTGGTAAGGCCACCGTGCAGGCTTCCCGTGAGCTGCACCATCCATCCATCCATCCATCCATCCTATACCCACCCACCCAACACCCACCTACCCATCTATCTATCTCATCTATATGATGGAAGGGGCCAGTGGTCTCACACCTGGGAGCTGGCTAGTTGTGCGGGTCCAGGACCCTCTCCAGAGTTCCCAATGCATAGGTCTGTGGTGGGGCCCAGGAATCTGCATGTGAAACAGGATTTTCAGCTGATGCCGATGACGGTGGTCCTCAGACCCTTCTCAGGAAACACTGGCCTTGTGCCTCATCTCATTTTAGCGTGGAGGAAAGTGGCAGAGAGAGGTGACTTCAGCAGTGGTGTGACTTGGTGGTTCAGGCAGGACACACACTGCCTCTTCAAGTGTGGTGGGGATGGGGCGGGGTGGGGGGGTTGAGTGTGACCGAGAGGCTCCGGGGCCAGCTGGCAGCCCACCACTCTGCCCCCGCCCCTGCCCACCCCAACTCCCGCACTGAGCCTGTCGGGGAGCGGGGATTTATTCCTCGGGGCCAGCTTTTCACCCTTTATTTCCTGTTATTTATGTCCCTTGCCTTTTATCTCCTGCATGGCTGGCCCACAAGGCCCATTATGTCACTTTGGATATGGCCACATCAATCTCTGGCCCCGGGGAGCCAAGCCCCCGGCCCATCCTCACCATCTATCCTCAGGGTCTCCTCGAGGCCCAGCGGCAGCTGTCCCAGGCGTGGACGCCCCGCTGGCGTTCTCCTCAGCGCGGACTGTTGAGAGGGGGTCTTGGGGCAGTCAGGTCAGAAGGGTCACAGGCGGCTTGTCTGGGGCCCAGAAACAGGGGGACCTGTCAAGAATTCGCATTGTGGTGGGGTGCAGTGGTTTGGCTTCGGGATTTGTGAGGCCAGCTGAGACTCCCTGGTGACGGCCTGGTGACGGCCTGGTGATGGCCTGGTGACTCGCTGGGTGACTCTGGACAGGAAACAGTACTTTTCCAAGCTTCAGTGTCTTCCTCGGCAACATGGGGTGGGGTCTGAACAGAACCTTCCAGATACCAATCTCCGGGACTCCCAAACTGTTCTATAAATTAACAGACGTTCATTAAAAAGGCAGGGGGTGGGAGAGGGGCCAGTTTCATATTAGCTGGGGAAATTCTGGGTGTAGCAGAGCTGTGAAGAGTGAAATGGCCTTCAAAGACATGTCCCAGCCCAAACCTCCAGAACCTGTGAATTGGGAAAAGGGTCTCTGCAGATGTAATTAAGTCAAGGATCTCAAGATGAGATCCTCCTGGATTGAGGGTGGGCCCTGAGTCCGGTGGTATGGGAAGGGCAGTGGGAGCCTTGAGACTCAGACACGCGGGGGGAAAGACCACGTGAAGTCCCTAGCCACGGAATGCCTGCAGGCACCAGGAGCTGGAAGAGGCGGAGGGAGTGTGGCCTTGATTTTCGGCTTCTGGCTTCAACAACTGTGAGCACATACAGTTCTACTGTTTTAGGCCATGACACTTGTGGGGATTTGTCATGGCAGACTCAGGAACTGGTACAGCCTCAGAGGGAAACAAGCCTCTGTTTTGCAGGACGGGTCAGGGCCATCGGTGACGGATGTGTGTTAAGAAGCACCGGAGGTGCAGGGGGGAACATAACACGGGGCCTGTGACTGGGAATGCCCCTCGGGCCTGTGTCTAGCAGAGCGCTTTGGGGAACCCTGATCTATGACTGGGTGCGAAAGGGGAGGGAAGGATGATGTATGTGGGGGTTTGGGGGTGGGGGGTGATCTGCCTGGTCTTACTTTTCCTGGAATAGGGCGGGGTAGCAGAGTCAAGGGGCCCTGCCCCAGGTTCCTGCTGTCCGGGGAGAGAGACTTAGGATCTCAGGCAAGGGAAGCCCCTGCACTTCATCTGCCCCCAGAGGGGGTTTGTGTTGGTGGGCTAGAGGAAGTTATTGGAGCGGGTTCCCTCCCAGGACGCCTTTCTAGTCTGCAGACCAGGCCTATCCTGAAATCTTCCTACAGATGCCAAGGATAGGGCGCTGGGGGCTTCTGCACCTTAGGGATCTCCACTCTAAAGAATCAGGTTTGTTCTGTAGCCCAGGAAGCTACAAGTTAATACTAATTACCATAATAACGATCTCAGTTACCATTTATTAAGAGACATCTAAGTGCCAGACCCTGTGCTGAGTGCTTTGTGCACCGTAGCTAAGCTGCTGCTGCTCACAGCTCTATTCGCCTGCTGTACAGATGGAGAAATAGAGGCGCAGAGAGGCCGAGCAGCCTGCTTCAACTCACACGGCTGGTAAACGGGAGAGTCGGGACTCAAGTCGGGTTGGCTAACCGCTCTTAATGCCATCACACTACCTTCCTCCGAAGCAGGGGCCTGGGTGGGTCACCCGCGCATGGAGGAACGACTCCAGGAGAAACGTTCCTTCCCACGATCTCCCGACATCACTGCCTGCCCGCATCACACGGGTCACTGCGCCCAGTTCTCAGGCTTTGTTTCCCAGATGAATGTCCATTCCACTTGTAACCAAAACGAACTTGGAATCCTGTTGAGAAGACAGTCAGTGACAAAAAATGTTAGCTAGTGTTTTCCTTGTTATCATTTTCCTTATGAATTACTCTGCCTGGGACTGTGGAGACAGCAAGTCATTGTTCTAGATTTTCTAAGCTCTCATTTACAGGTTAGTTTGTTGCTTAAGAACCTATAAGAGCTCCCCTTTGCCTACAGGAAATGCCCCACCTCCTTCCTCCACGGTCACGACTCTCTATGACCAGCTCTGAGCTCCCTTCCAGGTGGTCTCTCTCCTCCCCTTCAAGGAGGCCTTTCTCCACCAGGCTGTGCCCTTGCCTCACAGCGGCCTGCTCACAAAATTGACCCCTTGTGGTCAGAAGCAATGGCTTTGCTTCTAAGTCAGCACTTCCCAGATGTCAATGCGCACTTGACCCCCCTGGGGATCTCGTAAAGAGGCGGATCCAGATCCATTCGGCTGAGGCGGGGCCTGAGCCTCTGTCTGCCTTCTGACCAGCCGAGGTGAGGAGGATGCTGTGCTGGTCCTCAGACCACGCTTCCAGCCGTGAAGGCCAAGGCACCTGTCAGAGCCTGTAGCCCCTTGCTTTTCAACCTGGGAGCTTTTAACAAAACACGGTGCCTGGCCCTACCCCTAGAATCTCTTTTAATTGTCCAGGGACACGGCCAGGCACTAATATTTTAAAAATGCTCCTCAGGTGCTTCTGGTGGACAGTTAGCCAGAGCTAATAGCCACTGGCCAGCACCCTGGTCAGGATGCTTAGATTAGAAGGTCCTGGAAGGCAGGGACCTGATTCCAGAGGCAAGGGACAGGCTTGGGAGGCGAAAGCACCACAGCATTTTGTGGCAGCTGCCCTCTAACGACTCGGGGCTTTGAGGGCATCAAGGGAGGACACGCATGCCTGACAGCCCCGCCTAAAGGCATCTCTGAGTCTACTGACACCACCCACCCAAGGCACAGACCGAGCACAGCTCAGGAAGGACTGGCCGCAGGGAGCGTATTTGCCAGGAGCTCCTTCCTCCTGCCCAGTGGCCCGTCTGGGTCAGTGTGTGCCTCAGACTACTGTCCTGGCACCCAGGAAATAGGCCACTGTGCTGAGTTAGAAGGCACGGGGCGCCCTCTGCTGGGAGGTTTGAGCTGTTTCTCCCCAGTGATGCCGGGGTGCCGAAGAGGAGGCCCAAGATTCAGAAACTATGGTGGAAAGGGGTGCTGAGCTGCACTTCCTTTAACCCCTTGACATAGGGGAGGATCAGGGCAGGCCAGGCTGATCTGTGTCCTTTCTCAGTGTCCCAGTTCAGGGTGGCAAATACTTCCTCACAGAGCCAAATCTCACCGAAGCGCTTCCCACCTCCTCCACCTTGTCCTTATTGTCATCAACATCAGGCCACACACGTGGCCCACGTTTAGAGGCAACAGCACTGAACACACGACTTGCGCTCCAAGTCCCCACAGTTCCTCGTCTGCACCGCCCTGTGGTTCAGGTGGGACCAGTGTCAGGGTCAGCTGTGGGGAGTTGGAGTTCTGTCTGGGGCAGGCCCCGGGCCAGTCCATGGCTGGGTCTGGAGTCATTCTGAGAGTCAGGGGTGAGCCTGTGTCTAGGGTCGAGGTTCAGTAACGGAAGCAGCAGGGGCCAGGTCTGCTTCATTACAGGCGATGGCCTCTCATCTGCCCGTGATGAGGGGGCCCGTGTCTGGAAGACCCAGGCAGCAGTGAAAGTGCAGCCTGTCCCGGTTTTCTCCAGCCCTGCCAGGATGTCTCCTCTGAGACTTTGCAAGGGGCCAAGCATCCGGACATCAGTGCCCAGTGTGCGAAGCCAACCTCCTGGGCATGATCCCCAGAGGACCTGGTGCCTTATTGTAATCTCTGCTGGCTTTGTTGTAAATGCACGCTCTGGTCCAAAAAGAGACTGGGTGCCAGTGGGCCATACCGAGGGGCAGGGGTCCACCTAGCATTACTTCGGGTGGAGAGTCAGCGCATTGACAGGTGTGGTGACTGATGCTGCTTTAGGCAGGAATACGGAAGCTGAGGCCCGAGGGTGGGTCTCCCAGGTCTCTGATAGTCTGTCATGTGTGGGATCTGTGAGCGTCTTTGGTTTTCCTCAGATCCTCAGAGGATCATAACCAAAGCATAGTTAAGAATCCCTCTGAGGCCCATGCAAAAATTGTTTGTAGCTTTATTGAAATATAACTGACAAAATACATATTATATATTTATAGTGTCCATTTTGATATGTTCTGACATATGTATACACTGTGAAATGATCACCACAAATTGATCTGCTGTCACTAGAGAATGGTTTGCATTTTCTAGAATTTTATATTAAAGCACAGTATGTACTTTTGGGGGGAGGTCCAATTTCTTTTGCTCAGCCTAATTCCTTTTTTTTTTTAAGATTTTATTTATTTATTTTTAAAGAGGGGAAGGGAGGGAGAAAAAGAGAGAGAGAAACATCAATGTGTGGTTGCCTCTCATGTGGCCCCCGCTGGGGACCTGGCCCGCAATCCAGGCATGTGCCCTGACTGGGAATCGAACCTGTGACCCTTTGGTTCACAGCCCGCGCTCAATCCACTGAGCTACATCAGCCAGGGCTCAGCCTAATTCTTTTGATATTCATCTGAGCTATGGTGTATACCAATAGTTTGTTACTTTTTATCGCTGAGTAATATTCCATTGTGTGGACGTACCACAATTTCTATACACATTCATCTGTGGAGGGACATTTGAGTGGTTTTCAGTTTTTGGCTATTACAAATAAAGATGCTGTGACCATTCATGAGTACATATTTGTCTGCACATATGCTTTCATTTCTCTTGGGTAAATACCTAGGAGTAGAACAAAACTGCCAACTGTTTTCCCAAATGGTCGCGCCATTTTATGTTCCTTCCAGCAGTGTATGAGAATTCCAGTTGCTCTATAACCTGGACAACACTGGGATGGTTAGGCTTTAAAAGCCACTTTTAATCCGTCTGTCCAGATTCCTATCAAGATACCAATGGCATATTTCACAGAACTAGAACAAATATTCCAAAAATTTGTATGGAACCACAAACGACCCTGAATGGCCACAGCAATCTTGAGAAAGAAGAACAAAGTTGGAGGAATCATACTACCTGATATCAAACTATAGTACAAGCCCATGGTAATTAGAACAGCATGGTATGGCAGAAAACAGACACATAGGTCAATGGAATAGAATAGAGAGCCCAGAAGTAAACCCACACCTTTATGGTCAATTAATATTTGACAAAGGAGGTGAAAACATACAATAGGGTAAAGATAGTCTATTCCATAAATGGTTTGGGGAAAATTGGACAGATACATGGGAAAAAAATGAAACGAGACCACTTTCTTACACCATACACAAGAATAAACTGAAAAAGGATTAAAGACTTAAAAGTTAGCCTGGAAACCATAAAAATCCTAGAAGAAAAAGTAGGCAGTAAAATCTCGGACATTTCTTGTAGCAATATTTTTTCTGCTACCTCTCCTCAGGCAAGGGAAACAAAGGAAAAAAAATAAACAAATGGGACTACATCAAACTAAAACGTCTTTGCACAGCAAAGGAAAACATCAACAAAATGAAAAGACAATCCATGAATGGGAGAACATATTCACCAATGATACATCTGATGAGGGTTAATATCCAAAATTTATGAAGATCTTATACAACTCAACACCAAATAAACTAAACAATCCAATTAAGAAATGGGCAGAATACCTGAATAGACACTTCTCCAAAGACACATGAGAAGATGCTCAATGGCACTAATCATCAAGGAAATGCAAATTGAAAACCACAATGATATATTACCTCATACCTGTCAGAATGGCTATCATTGAATAATCAACAAACAAGTGTTGGTGAGGATGCGGAGAAAGGGGAACCCTTGTGCACTGTTGGTGGGAATGCAGACTGGTGCAGCCATGGTGGAAAGCAGTATGGAGATGCCTCAAAAAGTTAAAAATGGAACTGCATATGACCCAGTGATTTCATTTCTGGGAATATGAGGTCTGTCCAGATAAAGTCCAGCCATTGTTAATATAATGAGAATGGTTTGCACAACATCGATGTAACAGGCAGCTGAGGAGAGTGGACTGGAATGCGCATGCGTGAGCGATGACAACTTCACCGTACTAGTCAGTGGGGGCGGTACACACTGTTAAGTGAGCATCTGTACTGTGTGGCCGAGCATTCAGGGTGACTGAGTGAGTACAGCAACAAATCTGCATCAGATTTTATGTTAAGCTTGAACATTCCTCCATGGAAACTGTTTGGATGATTCAGAAGGCCACAGCTATGGGCAACTGGTGACTGGCAGCTTCATCACAACAATGCACCCACTCATGCATCACGTCTCCTGCAGAGATTTTTGCAAAATCACCCAGGTTCCTCAGCACCCCTATAACCCAGATTTGGTGCCCTGTGACTTCTGGCTTTTCCCAAAACTAAAATCACCTTTGAAAGGGAAGAGAATTCAGACCATCGATGACATTCAGGAAAATACGACGGGGCAGCTGATGGCAATTGGGAGAGCTGTGTGAGGTCCCAAGGTGCCTACTTTGAAGGGGACTGAGGCATCATTGTCTTATGTACAATGTTTCTTGTATCTTGTATCTTCTTCAATAAATGTCTCTATTTTTCATATTACATGGCTGGACACCTTCTGGACAGACCTCATATATCCGAAGAAACCTGAAACAATAATTCAAAAGAATATATGCACCTCTATGTTCATTGCAGCATTATTTACAATAGCCAAGATTTGGAAGTAACCCAGGTGCCCATTAGGTGTCCACTGGATAAAAAGGTTGTGGTACATTTTACACAGTGGAATACTACTCTGCCATAAAAAAAGAAATCTTACCCTTTGCAACAGCATAAATAGACCAGGAGACATTATGCTAAATTAAATAAGCCAGTCAGAAAGAGGCAAGTACCATAAGATTTAACTTATTTGTGGAATCTAATGGACAAAATAAACTAACAAACAAAATAGAAGCAGACTCATAGACTCAGAGAACAGACTGAGAGCTGTCAGAGGGGAGGGGTTGTGGGGTTGGTTGAAAGAGGTGAAGGGAGGAAGGAAAAAACGTACTTCGTAGACAGAAAACAGCATGGGGATTGCCAGAGCGAGAGGAGAGGGGAGGGAGGGAGGAGAGGACACAGGGACAATAAGTGGTGATGGAAGGAGACTTGGCACGGGGTGGTAAAAAAAAAAAAGACATTTTTAGCCATTCCAGTGGATAAGTAGTGGTATCTCATTGTGCTTTTTATTTGCGTTTCTCCAACGACTAGGGAGGTTGAGCAAGTTTTCCTGTGCTTGTGTGTCATCCAAATCTTTGGTGAAGTGGGAACCACTATAGAGGACACATGGACAGAACCAAGGGGGAGGAGGGAGGCAGGGAAGGGAGGTGGGATTGGAGGGGGAGGGGAGGGGAGGGGAGAGGATGCAGACAACTGTAATTGAACAACAATAAAAAAACAGAAAACAAACAAACAAACAAATCTTTGGTGAAGTGTCTGTTCAAAGTTTTGTCCCTTTAAAAAATCGGGTTGTTGGTTGCCTTCTAACTGAGCTCTAATGCTTCCACATATCCAAGTAGTGCAGTCACAAGGTCTTTGCTGAATCAGTGCGCCGCGAATAGTTTCCTTGTCTGTGGCTCACCTTCTTGTTTTCTTTTTTTTTTTTTAAGATTTTATTTATTTATTTTTAGAGCGAGGAAGGGAGGGAGACAGAAAGGGAGAGAAACAGCAATGTATGGTTGCTCCTCACATGGCCCTCACTGGGGACCTGGCCTGCAACCCAGGCATGTGCCCTGACTGGGAATCGAACCGGGACCCTTTGGTTCCCAGCCCGCGCTCAATCCACTGAGGTACTCCAGCCAGGGCCACCTTTTTGTTTTCATAACCACTTCTTTCGAAGAGCCAACTTTAAACATTTTGATGAAGCCCAGTTTATTTATTTTTTATTTTCTAGTTTATACTTTTTTCATCCTATTTATGAAATCTTTGACAAATCCAAAGTCAGTAAGATTTGTCCTATTTTTTTTGGAAGTTTCATGTTGAGCTCTTACATTCAGGTTTATGATCCTGTGAGTTAATTTTTATTTATTTATTTATTTATTTATTTAAAAGATTTTATTTATTTATTTTTAGAGAGGAGAAGGGAGGGAGAAAGAGCAATGTATGGTTGCCTCTCACATGGCCCTCACTGGGGACCTGGCCTACAACCCAGGCATGTGCCCCGACTGGGAATCGAACCGGGACATTTTGGTTCCCAACCTGTGCTCAATCCACTGAGCTTCACCAGCCGGGCCTGTGAGTTAGTTTTTATAGATGGTGCAAGTTATGAACCCAAGTTTTTTGGGGGGAGTTTCTCCCCCTCTTTGTCCTCCTCGTTTTTTTGTATTTAAATGTGTAATTGCTCATTGAAAAAAATATTCTTTACCCATTGCTTGGCACCCTTCTCAAAAATCAATTGACCATGTAAATGTCTACTTTTGAACTATTATTTTTATTGATCTTTACATCAATATTATGCTGTCTTGTTTACTATCACTTTATAATGTCATAAAATCAGATGGAGTAAGCCTTCAATTTTGTTCTTTTTGACTGTTCTAGGTGTTTCTGTATTTCCGTAAAATTTTAGAATTAGTTTGTCAATTTCTATCAATAAGTCTGCTGGGATTTTGGCTACAATGAATCTATAGATCAATTTAGCATAAAAATCAACCTTCTTACAATATTGAATCTTCCAATCTATGAACACAGTATATTTCTCACTTTTTTTGGCTCTTTTGGTTAATTTCTCTCAGCAATGCTTTGCAGTTTACAGTGCACAGGTCTTACATAACTTTGTCGGATTTATCCCTGAGCATTTTATACTTTTTCATGCATTGTAAATAGCAGTGTTTTAAATGACAATTTCTGATTGCTCATTTCTAGTATATAAAAGTACAATTGATTTTTATATATTGACCTTGAATTCTACAATCTTCTAACTCACTATCAATTCTAGTAGTTTTTTGTAGGATCTGTAGGATTTTCTATGTAAGTAATCATATTATCAACAAATAAAGACACTTTTGCTTCTTCCTTTTCAATCTAGATGATTTTTAAATTTTATTTTTTCTTGTATTATTGCACTGGCTTCACCCCTGTACAAAGGGAATGGCAAGAGTGTGCTTGCCTTGCTTCCCATCATAGTAATGGGGAGGTGCTCAGTCTTCATTCATCCTTGGCTTTTATTCACCTTGGTAAGTTCTGGACAAGGTCAAAGGGGTGACCTTTTAGTACTGGTCGGAGGACCCTGGAGTTAGCCTTGGGCCGTGTGCTCTTCTTTCTTGCTTGGTCTATGCCTCATGGCGACTGCAAGTGTCTTGAGGGCAGAAATGGAGTATTTGACTCCAATTCCCACACCATGGCTGGCGTGGTGCTCAGATTGACAGGTTCTTCCTGCCAGCCAGGTCACGAAATCATGCAGAAGGAGTCTGTGTGTGTTCCTTCAGCCCCACGCGTTTTGCTTTCCTCCTAAACCAAAGGCACTCATTCCTCCCTCCTTTCCTTCTCTTCCCCTCCAGAAACGTGAATGGAAGGAGACGTGAAAGACAAGGGCTCAGGTTTTGCCAGCATCCAGCATCGGGTTACTTTCACGCAGCGTCCTCATTCAAAAATAAACCTGAGGGGATGCAGGGAAGAGGGTGACAGAGACAGGAGGGGCTGTTAGCATAGCTCTGCTTCCAGGCTGTATTTTTAGGGCTGGCATTCAGGCTTGGCCTTGGGACAAGCGGCTGGAAAATGCAAGGCATTTCCTCTTCCTGTCAACCGAGACACTGTGTGTGTGTAAGTGCGTGTATGAGGGCCCCTACCACTTCCCACTTAGCACCTCCGAATAGCAAACAGAACACACTTCCTCCAAAGACTCCTCCGTTCTTGGCCCCACTGACCACCAGCCTTTCCATTCCTGTCTCGTCCTGGGACACTCTCATGGTCCCTCCCCAGACCACTGCGCATGCTGGGCCCTGTGGGGACAGGAGCTCCGTGCTCCTTTGGCCAATGGGTGGCTCTCGCAGTGCTGAGCAGCTCAGCAGCCACGTGAGGGTGGATTCTGCAGTCTCCGAGGCCCTGGGTGGGGCATTTTAGGAAGACTCAATGATGAAATGTCAGGTTCATGTGTCCACCCATTTGCTCAGTACTAGCCATGTGCTGTGTGTGAGTTACTTAAACACCCTGTGCCTCAGTTTCCCCATTTGGAAATGGGCATGATAATAGAGCCTGCTTCAAAAGGGCCTTGAGGGGATCTGATGAGTTAATACATGTAAAGCGGTTGAGACAGTAGTGAGGTTAGATCAGCAGGTAGTAAGGGCTCAGTAAAGCTTAGCTGTTATTATTTGAGTGTCTACTACATATCACCCTTGATCTTGGGCTGGGGCTGGGGCTGCAGTGGTGAACTAGACACACAGTCTGTGACCTTTTGTAGCTATTCTGTTGGAGACCTGGTGGTTGCCCCTGAGAACTTGAAATTCTCAAAGGCAGCTTCAGACCAAGGACCAGCTTTCTCTCCATGGAGTAAAAGTTCTCCTTCACCCGTGACAAGCTGATGAAATATATAATCAGAGACAC
>PVJI01022558.1:0-25062 GCA_004026765.1 Micronycteris hirsuta | reverse complement strand
TTCCCGAAGCTGGCGAAGGAAATAGACTTGCGGGAAGTCCAGGAAGCTCAGAGAGTCCCAAAGAAGTTGGACCCAAAGAGGAACACACCAAGACACATCATAATTACATTACCCAAGGTCAAAGATAAGGAAAGGATCCTGGGAGCATCGAGAGGAAAGAAGACAGTTACCTATAAAGGAATTCCCATAAGACTGTCAGTTGATTTCTCAAAGGAGACCTTACAGGCAAGAAGGGGCTGGACAGAGGTGTTCCAAGTCATGAAAGGCAAGGACCTACATCCAAGAATACTCTATCCAGCAAAGATTTCATTTAGAATGGAAGGGCAGAGAAAGTGCTTTGCAGATAAGGTCAAGTTCAAGAAGTTCATCACCACCCAGCCTTTACTGTATGAAATGTTAAAGGGAGTTATATAAGGTATGGAGGAATGTCAACAGGGGAGTGGTAGGGGGAGAGGGTGGGAATGGGGCACAGAACAAGTAGCATAAATGGGAGGTAGACAACAGATAAGGGGAGGTTAGAACAGTATAGGAAGTACAGGAGCAGAAGGACTTATGTGTATGACCTATGGACAAAACTAAAGGGAGGGGAAAGGGGGGGAAGGGGGAGGGGGGAAGGAAGGGGGGAAATGGGGCAACTGTAACAGCATAATCAATAAAATATAGTTAAAAAAAAAGAACTCTCCTTTCTCCCACTCCCCACTCCTTCTTTTCCCTGACAATCACTATTCTGCTTTCAGTTTCCAAGAATTTGACTACTTTAGATAACTCATACAAGTATAATCATGCCATATTTTTCTTTTTGTAACTGGCTTATTTCGTTTATCCTCAAAATTCATCTAAGTTGTAGCATATGACAGGGTTAAATTATTTTTTAAGGATAAATAATATGCTTGTGTATTTATACACCACATTATTTTATCAATTCACCTGTTGATGAACAATTAGATAGAGAGCTTCCATCTCCTGGCTATGTGAATAATACTGCCATAAACATGGTGTACAAAAATCTTTTCAAGATCCTGTCTTCGATTGTTTTAGGTATGTACCGAGAAATGGAATTGCTGGATAAAATGGTAATTCCATTTTTATTTTCTTAATTGTTGTTCAAGTATAGTTCTCTCCATTTCCCCCCTACCACTCCCCCCAACCCCACCCATCCCTGCCTCCCACCTTGAACCTACCCCCTTTGGCTTTGTTCACGTGTCCGTTATACACGTTCCTTGACAGTCTTTCCTCTGTTTCCCTCTATTATCTCTCTCCCGCCCCTCTGTTCCCTGCCAGTTTACTCTTTATTTCAATGCCTCTGATTATATTTTGCTTCCTTGCTTGTTTTACTGATTTAGGTTCCACTTATAGGTGAAATCATATGGTATTTGTCTTTTATCACCAGGCTCATTTCACTTAGCACAATGCTCTCCAGTTCCATCTACACTGTCCTGAGGGTAGGAGCTCTTTCTGCTGTGTAGTATTCTACTGTGTAAATGTAACATAGTTTTTTTGATGCACTCATTTACTGATGAGCACTTAGGTTGATTCCAGCACTTGGCTATTGTAAATTGTGCTGCTATGAATATTCGGGTACATAAGTTTTTTAGAATTGGTGTTTAAGGATTCTTAGAGTATAATCCCAGCAGTGGAATTGCAGGGTCAAAAGGCAATTTCATTTTGCTTTCTGAGGAAATTCCATACCGTTTTCCACAGTGGCTTCACCAGTCTGCTTTCCCACCAACCATGCATTAGGGTTCCCTTTTCTACACCCTCAACAGCACTTGCTGTTTGTTGATTTGTTTATGATGGCCATTCTAACCTCTGTGAAGAGGTATCTTATTGTGATTTTAATTCGCATCTCTCTGTTGGCTAGTGATGCTGAGCATCCTTTCATATGTCTCTGGGTCTTCTGTGTTTCCTCCTTTAAGAAGTGTCTGGGTCTTTTACCCATTTTGTAATTGGATTATTTATCTTTCTGGAGTGGAGTTGTGTGAATTCCTTATATATTTTGGAGACCAAACCCTTGTCCGAGGTATCATTTGCAAATATATTTTCCCATATGGTTTGTTCCCTTTTAATTTTACTGCTGTTTCCTTTGGCCATGAAGAAGCTTTTTATTTTGATAAGATCCCGTTTGTTTATTCCTTCCTTTATGTCCCTTACTCTAGGGCACAGGTGGCAAACACAAGGCCCACGGGCTGATTCCAGCCCTCCACCTTGTTTTATCTGGCCTGGCACCTTGTTTCTACCCTGCAGCAGCGCCGAACTCCTTGCCCCTAGTTAAGGAGTAGTTACATTTACACAGTCCTAAAATTACATTTGGCCCTTTGAAGGCAACTGCAAGGCTGATGTGGCCCCGGGTGAAAATGAGTTTGACACCCCTACTCTAGGGGATATATCAGTGAAAATATTGCTGAATGGATTATCTGAGATTTCCCTGCCTATGTTCTCCTCTAGGACTTTTATGGTATCATGACTTATATTTAATTATTTTATCCACCTTCAATTTATTTTTGTGTATGGTGTAAGTTGGTGGTCTGGTTTCATTTTTTTTGCATGTAACTGTCCAGATCTCCCAACACCATTTGTGAAGAGGCTATTTTTTACTCCATTTTATGTTTCTGATCCCTTTGTTGAATATCAATTGAATATAGAGTCATGGGTTTATTTCTGGGCTCTCTATTCTATTCCATTGGTCTGATCCAAAGAGATTTTGAGATTGGCTATGCTTGAAAATTTTATGGAGAGACAGCTTCAAAATTTGCATAAGTCCTATTAAAAAAAAGCTTGACTTAGGTTGTGTTTCATGGTAATTAGAATTCTTTAAAAACTGTATTCATACAGACTGTTCTTCTTCATCATCAACTCATTTTATAGTGGTTAGTAATTGGTTTGTATATGCCATTAAATTACTAAATTAAAAAATAAAGGTTAGAAACTAGTTAATTGCCTTGGAGATTGTATTTATTAATTAAAGCAAATGGAAAAACATCTTCATCATTATTTTGATTCTTTAATCACTAAAATACTTTCATATGACCTCACTTTCACAGCACCTCAGGGACATAAGTAGAATAGGTATGGCTCCACCCTATAAAAGAATAAATCTACCGTCTAATTCAAGGTCACATCACCAAGTAAAATGACAACCTGTACCACGCATAGTAGTACTCCCTCCATAACTAATCTATCTTCAGTTTCTTCATGCATACACATTTTCCAGCAAGGTTAATGTTAAGCATTAGTCATTCATGTGAAACCAAGTTGACTATTCTTAGAGATGAGTTTATATGACACAAAAATCACCTTTATACTAAATCCAAAGAGAAAATACAGAGTTAAGAATATATCACCAAGCTTTATATGTATAGTTTCATACTACATCCATCTCTTTTAGAAAATGGATACTAATAATCTTTTGATGAATATGTCTATGTCTATAGTAATTATGCCATGCCCCACTATTCTTACTTGTATTTCTGGAAAGACTATGAGTAGACGAAAAACCTACACTGGGCAGGTATGAATTTTAGCCAGTTTGTGCTAACACATCACCTACTTACATCAGAGAATTCAAGGTCATCAATTCAATGGTATGGTATATTCAACTTGTCTAATTTGTCTATCTCCTTCCACTTGCAAAACAAACAAACAAAAAAACTCACCCTCATAAAGCCCTTTCCTGAATTCACTGTATTGATCTGAATAATTGTTAAAGTGGGATGTACCATGCCAATGTTCCAGAAATTTTATAAAATATAAATCCCCATGTTCTATTTCTGACCTATTGTCTCAAAAATCTCTGGCCAGTGAAGCATGGTGATATGCATTTTTATAACTTCCCCAAGTGACTTTGCACATGTAAGTTGGAGAATTACTGGCTGAGGACATAAAGCCCCATTTGAAACTTTCCCTGCCAAAATGTTTTACTCTTAATGACCTTCCCTTCTGGATTTCAGAAAGGCCAGGAGAAGAATACTCCTGAAATGAAGAATGACAGAAATAAAAACACAGAAGCAAAAAATAAACTCTCTTGGTACAGAGTGAAAGAAAAAAAAAGTAAAAATATAATGAAATGTAGAGTGAAACACAGTTTAGAAACATAGAATTGTACGCAAAAAGTGGCTAGCTAGGCTAATGACAGTGATAAAGTGCATATAAATACGTCATGTAGCCAAAACTCATCTCTTTGCTTTGACCTCTTCTTTAAGAGCAATGTCAGTAATTCTGAAGCAATTCTTCTAGTCAATTTGAATGTCTTTGACAGTTGTTTTTTCCACAAGAAATGTCATGTTTTACTGTTGTTGCTATTATAACAAAAACACTTATTGGAACATCAAAAACAGAATGTTAATCAGTCAAAATGTATGTCTTACAGCTAGGTTGGTCCTTGTGGTAATATCTGTTGCACAGAGAGAAGGAGGTACTTTGGCCAAATGATGCTTGTATAACCCATCTGGTCAGTTTGATTTTAGAATCTTGAGACTGAAATGCACTTAAGAAAGTGTACCTCAGCTCTTTTTACAAACGGGGACAATACAACCTAAAGATGTAAGTGTAACTTAATATGACAAAGTTACTTATTGACTGAGGCAGCCTAAAGCTTGGATTTCCTGAATAGTGGTCTGGAGTTATTTCCTCTTCACTATAATGCTTCCATTCTGTTGGTTACCAGCTGAAAAAGTAGTTGGTTACATCGTTGTAAATACTCAATCTACATACAGAATAAGAAGAAAGTTGTGTGGTATCAGCAGAATTATGAAGAAACAATGATCATGTTCTTGGTGGAAAGATGGTAGGACATATGAGTATAGTTGAGGGTGCAATGACTGGTGCAGAATTTCCCTGGTTTAGAATACTACCTCTATTGCATCCTACGTGTTTCACTGTGGACAAGTTATTTAATTACTCTGTTCCACAGTTTTCTCACCTGTGAAATGGTGGCTGTGGTCCACCTTCTAAAAGGTAGAAGCAAAAGCTATACCTCACAGAGTTCTTATAAGGCATAAAGCATTCAGAACAGTACACAGTAAATAATACCTTTCTAAGAGTTTGTTAAATGTGTTATAAAACATTCATATTACAGGTAGTTTCTCTCAGCCACCCTTGTATAGGAAAGACTGTTTCCAAGTCTGGCTCTCACTTTTCCTAAGCCTTTCCTTCTAATTATACATAGATAATATTTCATATGCCTCACTTACTTTTTAAATAAGAATTTAAAAAATGTATCTCAGATTGTGAAAAATAAGTTGCTTTTAAAGATTTCCATTAGTAAGAAAGTATAATTTCTTACTAATACTTAGTATTTTCATTAGTAAGTATTTACTTTTGTGACTTGTTTGAATTTGAGTTCAAATAATATTTCCTGAGGACCTACCACACTTTTCCATGTTTCCATATACAGTTCTAATATACATTGAGTTTCTTCCACTCTTACAAATATGTAAGAGCAGGGATGATTGTACTAAATGAAATAAGCCAGGTTTCATTAGCTCATGCCCCATCTTCTCAAAGATAAAATTCAGTCAGTTTTACAGCCCATCTCTAAATTTTGTTCAGTCGTGCCTGGAAAACCTTGGGCATTTCACATATGCCCATAAACTGCATAGTTAGCTTCAGTTCCTACAAGGCCTTTCTCAGGTTTTTCTATACCTCCAATGGGGATTCATCACACTGCCACTTTTCCAGAGATCACCTTGAAAATGCCAAAATCTGATGAGGGTCCTATCTTTCACGCCTCCCAAAACTGTTGACTTTATTTAGTCAGTATCTATGATGTTTTCAATTTACAATTGGGAAAAATGGTTCTCTCTCCTATATAGTGTCAGAATTTACTTGTTACTTGGGAACTAAAGAAATGCTCCCTTTATACACAGTCCTTGATGTAAAGGTTCCTTTCATTTCTGCCTGCAGCTGTTTCTCTCCACTGACCTAGACCTCTTCCTTGAAGTGACATGTGGAGGGTGCAGCTTTGCCCAACTTAATTCCCTAGGCACCTACTCTTCCTTCAGGAAAAGATCAAAAAGAAACTTCTAGAAGTTTGATTCCTAGAGGCCAGTAAATGCATTTATCAGATTACTCCCTGGTAAATATCAGTCACAGCTGAAGCTAGAGGGAAGAGCCTGACTCCACCCTCACCACACCTAGGTTTCATCTACTCTTGCCTCATTTTTGGTAATCTGAAAGGTGTTTTTTACATTGATTTCTGTTTCATAAAATTTAATTTCAGTGCTTAATCCACACCCACACACTTCTTATTCTGGACTTATTACATACTTTTGAAAATCAGTTTTTCAGATGAATGGATCTAGTCTGAACCATAACTGGAGACTTGTTCAATATAAAATAGATTAAGATTACATTTGCTGTTTTGTGAAATGTTTAAAGTGCAAAGATAAAAGCTGTTCACCATTCCCTATGATATGTGGTTGCAGGAGTAAGTTGAGGTAGTCCCAGGTGCTGGGGTGGTCCCAGATACTGGGTTGAGAACTGGCTCTTTGGGGGAAAGAAAGGCATGCTTATCTCCTTTCTCTGTGCCTGTTTACATTTGACTTGCTGGGACACTGATAGGGCTTTCTACTATTTGCTGTTTATTCCTCTTTCAAGGAGTCACAAGGCTATCCCTCCTACTAGGCAGTGTTGAGCTTGGAGAAAAATTTTGAGCCTTCTGCAAAGATTGCTTTCATGTAGTGGCTGAATAAATTATTAAGTAAACCCAGTTAGCGAGAAGTTTCAATATTCATATCTTATTATCACATGTCCAAAAGGAAGGGGATATATTTGCTAGTTCCATGTTTCAATCTGAGACCATTAATAGTAACTTCATGGCAACAAGGGTCAGTCCATGGCCTTATGGAGACTAGTAAAAATTCACTATTTTGAGGCCATAAGGGCTAGTTGATTTCAGAATTGTAAGCCCCATAATACTTGGCATAATAATAGCTACTAAATGTATTATTCCATACCATACCAAGCCATTTTATACAGTTCACAATTTGATCATGTTTAAGATATGAGTATTCAAATGAAAAACTAGTTTTATCTTTAAAAATATCCCATTTACTGACAATTTTACTTAGAATCTTTGAAGGACAAATTGATCGTGAAACACAAGCATTTGTTGTTGAGATCAATTGTCAGAAGGCTCACTGGTTCCATTTAAAAGGGTTTGATGATTGTCTTCAAAGTGCTTGGAAGCTCTAGCACAATAAACACTTTGAAGCACAATGCTTTGTCATCCTCCTGCCTTAGGCCTGCTGTTTCTGGCATGGATTAGCAGTGTTGAGTTTTATTTACTTTTTCTTATTTTTCTTTCTTACACAATAGAAGAGTTTCCCCATAATGACTAACTTTATCCCATGTGAGTACTAAGCCTTTCAAATGGCCTGGGCTGTGGTACTCAAGCGTGTTGGGGCAACCTCATTAATGAAAGACATATTAGATGGGGTCTTTGTTGCCACATTATAGTATTTGTCTTAGAGGACTGTGCCCCCCACCACATGACAGTGATGCAGGCGCTACTACCTCCATGACAGTAGAAATTACAGCAACAAATTAACTCTTACCCTGGGTGACTTTTTCAATGCTCTTTTCTGACAGTGACTGGACCTTGTCTCAACATTTGCTCTGACTTCTTCTCAAGCAAAAATCAGTTTTAAAAAGATTAATCATTTTTATTCAGTCAGGCTAATATTTTCCAGAACCACTTTCAGATTTTAACTGCTCAGTTTTCTGTGAGAAAAGTATTTTTCTGGTGTCCCTCCAGTGAATCAAAGTGATGGTGGAACTCCCAGGATTCCAGGCTCTTCTTGAAAGTGGGCATAGTCAAGTGGGGCAAATCATCTATTTCTAAGAAGTCTTAAAACAGCTCTAAGAAGTCTTGAAACAGTTCTTGATTCTTTGCTTGTGGATAAACAATTTGCTGCCTTTATTTTAATTACTGTAAGCATTAATTACATGACATTTAAAGACTGAAAGCATGTAATAAAGAATTTCTAATGAATCCTGCCTTTTCATGGACCGAAGAGAAGACTCAAAATGGGATCAATGAAAAAATACCAGAATACTTTTAAAGGAGCTGGTACATGATTTATGCAATGAGGAATTTTTGCACTGCTTTAGTTCTTTTGTTTGGACACATCCTCAGACTATTTTCAGGGAAAGGATTAAACCTCTATATGAACTGGATTTAGATATTTTCTTTAAATCATGACGCATTCTCTCTATATGTTAGATATGTAATATATAACATACACATTGTATATTACATATATACACAGATATATATACATATTTGATATTTTTCTATACCTGACTTCAACTGTTTTGTTTTTGCCTTAATTACAATAAAATCCATATAAACTTCATAATATTACTCATTTGTAATTCACTGGAATTTTTATTGATACTTAGTTGCTAAAATGCTTTTATTATTAAACTTGGCAGGAAATGAAGGCTGATTTATGTGCTCATACAACACACACACATGCACAATCAGTGGCCCCATAAACTAAAATATTTTGGATGAAAGATTTCCTTGAGCAAAATATAAGAACAAAAAATAAGATAAATTAATAAATATAAAACAAAACTATAACAATCTCATTTTCTAATCTTTTAAAATATTGGACTTTCCTACCTAAAGCAAATGCAAAAGTTTAGTACAAATTTACATGAATTTGGTGTTTGACTTGGAGATAAGTACAAGTGAACTATCTGGTGAGTAAAAAGTGTCTGTGTTAAAAAGTTAGCAGTGTTGCCCTGGCCAGTGTGGCTCAGTTGGTTGGAGCATCATTCCATAACCAAAAGGTTGCAGGTTTGATTCCTGATCAGAGCACATACCTAGGTTGCAGGTTCAATCCCAGGTCCATAATGCCTGGTGAGGGTATATATAGCAGGCAACCAATAGATGCTTTTGTCTCGCATCACTGTTTCTCTCTCTCCCTTCCTCTCTCTCAAAAAGCAATGAACAAAATGAACTCGGGTGAGAAATGAAAAAAGAAAAAGTTAGTAGTGTCTTCAACACCCAACCCCTCCCCATCTCCTCCTTTTTTTTTTCAGTACATAAGGAAATGAAAACAAAATGGAAGTATAAAACAGCAAAAAGAAAATTAACTTTAGATTTGAATATAGATCTGGCTTGGAATCTTTGTTCCAATTAATGTTACTTTATGTCTCAAATTCATCAGTAAAAGCAGGGATAAAATTATCTACCATTCAGAGTAGTTAAAATAATGATATATAAAAGCAAAAAATGGGTACATAATCAGTTCATATGAGCATTTACAAAATTTTGTAAAAAACTCTGGGATGGGCACAGATCCTAAAGGAAAACCTATAAAAGAAAAAGTTTTCCAGTCAATTCATTCTTGGCTGTAATTCTGTGATTTCAAATTGGTCCCGTTGGTCCCAGTCTTTTTATATTCTATGCATTTAGTTTTCTAGCTTTAGTTGCTCTGTTGAGTAATTCTAGATTTCTAGCAAGAAAGAAAAAGAGGGAGAAATAAGAGAAGAAAGGAAGGAGGGAGAAAGGGAAGGAGATAAGAAAGTGGGAGGAAGTGTCTCTTTATTTCATGTTGCTTGCCATTACAATTTAAGAAATGTGAAATTAACAAAATGAACATAAATATTGCTGGTCCAAGCATCTGTAGCCCATTATAAACCCCTGCACAGCAATATATATTCTTCTTCTATTTGAGCTCTCATTCCAGCTTTTGTTCTTTCTCTTTCATTCAATCTGTTTCTCATATTTTTCCATAATTACAGTAGAAAAAATTATCACCCAGAAAATGATGTAGCAATATGTATGCAAAATTGATCTTGGAAAACCAATAAGACATAAAGTAAAAAATTAAATCCCAAACAGGTCTTTTTATTTAACATAAGGCCAAAGAAGCTATCAGGCGTTGCTGAATACTGTCCACTAACTGTACAATATATTGACTGCATGCCTCAAAAACACCAAAATATCCACTGGAATGCCATAGAAATAAATAACTTCTGCTATAAACACATGAAAACATATCAAACTGTTATCTCTTTAAACATATTGTAAATAAAAAATTACCAGTACTTCTACACAATAAATATTAAGAAACCATTGACATAGTTGAAATGCACTCATATAAATTAACAACTTTAATTACATTAGCCAAACAGACATTGGTTAAAGAACTGCATGTAGTATGCAAAAATAAACAAAATAAAAACAAACAACATCAACCACATAACATAAAAACTTTTAAAACAAAACAGGCTTCAGATTATCTTGGATTTCAAAATTATATTTTTCTTCTTAAGAAAAATATCAACCCATTGTCAATGCACTGTTTTTCGAAACATTTAAATAGGGGGTAAAATCCATTGGAAATTAATACAGAAGATATGATTCACTCTAGCCATAAAAAATAAATAATATAGTTGAGACATGTGGTTTGCTTCTGTTCTTGAAGATGTGAACAGCTTCTAAGCATTCATTTTCTCTGACCCATACAACAGCTTCTCAGTGACAAAGGGCTTAATTTAAACACATACAATGTCCACCCCCAAACCTTCTGCCCACATCTACAAGTTTATTGTGTAGGTTTTCAGGGTGACTAAGTTTTTCTTTACATTGAAAAGAGAAGTTGCCAAAAGGCCCACAGGAAATTGTTTTTGTTTTTCAAGCAAACATGATCATTTGAATATAAACTCAATATAACTGAGGCATTTGCATTGTCCTTTCTTGGAGTCACCTCAAGGTCCAATCCCATGGGGGCAGAAAAAAATTCCTTTGCTCTACGTAAGTGGACAATTCAGGCACTCTCTTTGAAAACAGAGTGTGGAATCAATCTTAAATAAATAAGAAATTGATTAGTCTTCAGGGATAAAAAAATTCCAAATCAGTGTGCTGAGACTTGTCTTACTTTTTAATAGAACAAGTTTCAATACTCTACAAAATTGTTACCATTCTTAAAAGATACCTGGTGACAAATGCTTCTCAGAGCTTTTAAAATTGGTGTAGGTAGATTTTTAAGAGCCTAGAAATTAGCTCTAAAAAGTAGAGAGATGCCAAAATCAGATCAAGGAAACCACACTATGAAGAACCCCATATGTCAGAATTTAAAAGTTTTTTCTTTTGACTTGCTGCTACATGAAAGGTAAGGTTGTTCACAAGGCTGCATATCTTCCAGGATTATTACAGATAGTAGCAATTTATAATTATATTTCATAGTTATATAAATTTAATGAAACCTAATTCAATTAAATCATCCCATTAAAATATTATCATATGGAATTTAATTTTGCTCTGCTTATAATTAATTTGGCCACTAATAAACTCCATCTTATTCCCATATTTTGAGGACTTAAAGGGCTTAAAGTATGACATATGTATTTGATACAGGATACATGTCAATTGTCTTTGTAACCTCTTGCTTTTTCCATGGCCTTGGCCATCTCTGCTATTGCATAGTGAACAAGCACTTGGTTCCCCATTCTATTTTGGTCCCATTACAAATAAGAGGCAGTACAAAAAGTCCTCAATGTTTTTCATGAAAATTTGTAAATTATGAACACCAACATCTACTTCTCTCCTTAAAATTTTCCTCACAACGTCCACCTTCTCCACCTGCCTGATTTCCTGATACGTGGTTAAGAGTGAGGAAGTAAGTACCAATTTTGCATGCTCTCCTCATATTGAATTAGAATCCATTCTCATGCACTACCTATTGTCTTTCCTGCATAAGAAATGGTGGACAGCTAGACCATAGTAAGTATATCTGACAGGTAATGATAAAAAAAGTGATTTGCCTACATACAGCCTCGTGTTACTGTACACTGACTTAGTACAAGAAGAGGTAAACCACCTTTCGTAACACTTGATTTCTCACTAATATTTTAGTTTCCTACTATTGTTTCTTAAGTCTTTGACTTGACATACGGCTGTCTGTTTCAATATTTTACAACACATTAATGAATGTAATTTTCCCCAATTATTAGAATATTTAATTTTTTTCAAACTTCAAAGAAGTCGGTAAAAATAAGGCTCTGTATAAAAAGCACATAAATGATTAACTTATAGCCATTCTAGGCAAGCTAAATACTGTGGATTAAACTAGTAAAAGTTTAGCGTTAAGCATGTATTTTGATATTTATAAAACGAAGTAGGTTTTTCTCCCCATTATGAATCTGAATCAATACACATCAAATGATACATTAAGAATTTTGGCTATAAATTCAAATACTAGGAATTTTTACTCCTGCCCCTATCCCTGCTTCCTCTTAACTACTCTCTTTCTTACTTCTCCTCTCTTAGCACCCTCTCCCAAATTATTTGTCTTTTAACTAGTGACAGCAACATTATTTAGCCCAGTAGTGCAGATAATATTTCTCACAAGTAGGCCTTAATCATTAAAAAAATTGCACTCAAGTCTTTTATTCTGGACTAAAGATTAAAATTTTTTTCTGAAAAAGCATCTGATTTAAGATTGATTCCAATAGATTATAAATATAAGCTGCAAAAAAATCACCCTAGAGCTCTGATGAACATGAATTTCCTGTTTTCCCTACAGGGAATAACTTGTAGGATGGGGGGTGGGGGACAAGGAAGAGGAGGAATATTGAACTCTGTACATTGAAAGAGGGCCTTGATGAATATTCACTGGAATTTCCAGACTTTTTCCCATCGAAATTTTTGAAATGTGCCCACCTAGTTCAGAGTAAAATCAAAAACTATAGCCTATCCTTCTTAAAAATACTGTGTTTTACACACATTCATTTCTTTAAGAACATTAAAAAATGACATCCTGAAGTGCTTAAAATGTGTCTGGACATGATGTGATACATGTATATATACACACAGATATGCATATGCACAAGCAATGTATATATACACAGACAGGCATGTAGCATTTATGATTCTGATTACACTTGATATCCAACAATGTACTACTGTACGTCCAGTATGAAATGTCCTGTTTCATGGATATAAAAGGAGTCAAAACCCAAACTTCTCAGGTCTTTTAAGCCTGAACACAATCCACCCTCCTCAGCCTTGAATCCCAACCCCTGACTCATTGATGGTGAATGATACCAACCACAGACAGTTTAAAGGCTCACACAAATGTCTTTGGTGTATGTGTCTATTTTTTAAGGTACAAAATAATAATAATAATAATAATAATTATAATAATAAAAATAGCTATTTTGTGTGCTGTAGCAGTTCTTTATAGCTCACATTAAGTGCAGCTCTTAACCCCCCATCCCCACCCAAAGAAAATACTTGTTAAATAAGGATTGGACAGGTCAAACACCATCGTAGTGCAAATAGTAAACGATAAAAAAAAACAACATTTACAAAATATAGAAATGTTTGGATCCAACAGATGGACAAACATATTCCTTTCAAGTATCTCTCCTTGAAGAAAATAAAAATTAATTAGGTTACTTCCAATACAAAAAAGTCTCTCTTTTTGTTCTCCCTCAGGTAAACAGTTTCAAACCTGTTAGGTTGCATAGTTCTAAGATCATAAGCACCTTAAAGAAATATAACTTGGTAGTCTTTTTTCTTGATCCTTTACTCTTCTATTCTCATATTTTTTATGTTGGCTTTTGTTTTGTTGTGAGAGTGGTTCAGAAAAAGGAAGTGTGACCACCTGAACACTATCGTTCATTTGCCAGTGTGTGTATGTATGTGGGTATGTAGAAATGCCTCTGTGTGTGTCCATGCATGTGTGTGTATACATGTCCTGGGGGAGGGGTTATCTGAGTGTATGGGATCTGTGGTGTGTATGTGGGGGGGGGGTGTAGTATGTATGCACACACACTGATATACACAGAGAGAGGGTCAGGCAGACATACCTTATGACCTGGGTAGCTGGGTGGGAAAGTGCCTGTAACTGGCCCTTTCAAATTCATGGCTTTCTAGATGCTATTTGGATTTTGCTAGCCCACATTATTTTAAACTAGACAAGTTGACTTCGAGGCTCACCCTGGAAGGGAACTGAAAAGGAGAGGGCAATATTCCTGTTTAAGCAACTGATATTACTTTGATACCGGAAGAAATGAAGGATACTACATTTTCCCTTTCCTTCCCAATTCCCATCTCCTTCTCTGCTTCATCTCTGAGACCTGGACAGGAAATGTTTCCACATCTTCTTTTATCTGTTTCAGGTTTTGTTTTTCATTTATTATTTTTTAATATCTATTTTTCTGTTTGTTTAACTCAGAAACATTTCTTCACTTTGCCACTTTCCTCTCTACGAGCACCCACACTCCTCCACTATCATGTTCTGAATGTCCTTCTTGATGATGTTTTGCCCATCATCATAGTACAACATGGACATGGGTCTCAGCTTGGTGGGCACACAGCATGACTTGAGATTGGAGAAGGGGCTGTAACCCCGCATGCGGTAGTGGTTAATGACCGTTGAGTGAAAGGAGAGCGATGACCCTGACGTGCCTGCTATATGGCTTGGGCACTCGCCCTCACAGTAGTTGGCATGATAGCCAGAGGGAGCGATGATCCAGTCATTCCAGCCAATGTCCTTAAAACTAACAAAGAACTGTTTCTTACAGCAGATGTTGACCTTGCCGTCACACTCCAAGCCCCGCCGCCTCCGCCGATGAGGGTGGTCTTCAGATTGCCGAGCCTGCAGCATGAGGAAAGGTCTATGGGACTGCTCCTTCTCCTCATCTCCTCCCACCCCTCCTTCTCCTCCGGCCTTTTTCTTCCCTTCCCCCTCCTCTTCTTTCTTCTTCCTCTTGCCCAGGAGCACAAGGCTGGCACCAGTATCATGGCACTGCTCACAGGCAATCCTAATGTCCAGGGAGCTCTTGCCCTGGTCCAGCAACCGTTGGATACTGCTGGAGACAGGAAAGATGTGCCAGGTGCTCTTTCGAGCATCCACTGCCTTTTCTGATATCAACAGTTCACTCCTCTCCTCCATTAAGCCCACTGCCTCGGCCTCATCCCCCATGTCCAAGCTGCCCTGTGGATGCTTCTGCTGCTGAAAGAGATGGATGGTGACTTTGGTCCTGTTCCTGTTGGCCTTGGGGACTTTTAGGAAGAGCCAGACTTCTGCACGCTCCACCACTGAAAGGTCACTGCCTTCTTTGGAAATCTCAAAGTGCAGCGTCTTCCTGGCTGTGCCTAAAAATGAAACACAGTACAAGAGAGAACAGGGATATTTGTTAGTTCTTGTATTTGTGGCTACTCACTAATTTCAGGCCACCGTGGGGTCTCTGTTATAGGCCATCTCAAACACGTATCAACAAATTATGGTCCACAGGCCATAATAATGGTTTTGATATTTGTAAATGAAGAAATATAGTGTTTTTGTGACGTGTGAAAATTACATGAAATTTAAACTTCAGTGCCTATAAATAAAGTTTATTGGACCACAGTTATGTTTATTTCTTTATAGGTTTGTCTATAGCTACTTTTGCACTTTAATATGGAGTTGAATAGCTACAATAGAGACTGTCTAGACCACAAAGCTGAAATATTTATTTTCTGGTCTTTCATAGGAAAAGTTGGTAAACTTTTGCTCTAGAAAGATGGCATACACCTGATTTTGTCTAAGGGCTTCTGGGGTCTGCATCCATTGACTAATTGCTTAACCTCGGTTTCATCTTCTATAAAGTGGGAATGACATAATGACATTGGACCCATTATCCAGTAAGTTTGGAAGGATCAAATGGAATAACATAAATAAAACACACTGTAAGACTGTAAGCTCTGGCAAGCAGTGGTTATATTATTCCCACACAAATATGCGCACAAACTCCATCCCCACCCCTGAGGGCCCTTAAATCTGTGTGTTATGTAGCCTTACCCTTCCTAGTCACAAAACCTGCTTTCACTCCCCCATCTCTTCTTTCCTGCGTCATGGCATCAACTTTCTCCTTAATTGATCTCTCCAGCAGGGAAGCAAGCCTTTCTGCAATCATTTCTCCATGAAACGGGAAAAGGAATCTTTCCCAATGCTGGATCTGATCATGTCATTCATTCTTTACAGTCCTTTTCTGAGTTCCTGTTGCCCTGAGTTTAAAACAGAAACTGCCCAGGATGCTGGGCTCTGCCTGACCTGCTTATGCCTTCATCCTCAATTCTCTCCCTGTGTCCCGTCCTCTGTGACCCAGCCACACAAAGTTGTGAGCACCCCATGCACTCTTGCACCTCCAGGCAGTGAACCCCGCTGTTCTTTCTGCCTAGAATACTCCTGCTCCCAACACACACACTATGGTGGCTGCTTTTAATAAGGTTTCAGATTGCAGATGGGACAACACCACTTGTTCTAGAAGCCTTCCTGACACCTCTGCCCCTATTCTCCTGCTGGTCTAGTTAGGATGCCCAGTCCTGAGGCCCTATCTATCTTGTGAAGTGTCATAGTCCAGTGTTTAGCAGAAAGTAGGCAATTACTTGATTTCTTTTAATAAATGGTGGTATCCTTAGCATTCAGTTATATTAAATTAAGAGATCTACCTCCTACCTCTAAATCCCACATTTTTATCTCCTTCCCTTAATACAGTTTAATACACCTGTTGCTAATAGAGGCAAAATCCAAACATCAGTGGAGTGATTGGATTCTGCAACCGCTCAATTCTTGCCTAACTCTAAAATTATAAAGTCATCTATTTTCTTCTCTTTCCACTAGCACCTGCATGTTTATTCATGGACAAGTACTGTAAGGTGCAGGTGGTCAGATGAGAACTCTTTGACTGATAAAATATTTTCCTTACTTCTATTTTACCACTTGGTAGTACATGAAACATGCCCTCTTTTCATGACCACCCTTTGCATGTACCTGCCTATAACGGCCTGGCATACATGCATCCCATGTACAAATCTGAGAACAGTCTTAAAGAAGTTCATCTTAGAACTTACAGTTCCCTAAGAGGGTCTTCATGCCTGGATTTCCATAGCTAACGGCAATCTAGCTACACTTATCACTCCCCACCCTAAGATGTTTACGGTACTATAAATTCTAGGCACAGGTTCAAGTTCTCTGCAGTAGAAGGCAGGCTTTTCTGTGTAGTGTGCACTGCAGACTCTGTTCTTAATTTAACACACTCTGCACATGGTGATTATGATAGTGGTAAATTCACTGAGGTCAGGGCCAAAGACAGCTGCAGTTATCTGTATATGAAAGGTTCTCTGATATCTTTGTATAAACTTGCTAGGATGTTGGCCTAGATGGTAGTAGTGGGGGGTTTTCCTTTGACCTCACGTCTCTGGCAGAAGTTGAAATGAATAATAAAACTGGGTTTATGAGATCACAAAATTGAGGAGGAGTTAGAGGGGGAATCTGTCTTTTTTTAGGAAGCATGTTCACTTTTTTTTTAAAACAAAAGTGAATCCAGTATTTCCCTTCACTAAATATTGGTGGGGTTTTTGTTTATTTGTTTGTTTTATTGCTTTTTTAAGAAAGTGAAGAGAAGATTCCAGGAAAGAGAGCTTAATTATTTAAACTTAAGATGACAACCAGCAGCTGATTTTAACATGATAGGTAGGGCCCTCCCAAGACCAGAGGTAAAGGCTGCACAAGCCTCCCAAGCCTCTGAAGACCAGCCTGGTGCAGTCCCTGTGCAGCTACCCTACTGAGGGCACAAGCACCCTGCTGCAGAGAATGTCAGCAAGCTCTCCCTTCTGCCTCTAAGCAGACCAGCTTCTGAAACCCTAAATTATGTAGGGTGCCACTCTAAAAATGGATAGAAAGTAGTTGCTAAATTAGAGAAGCCAGAAGGCACAAGGTTGTGTTTTGTTTTTCCAGGAACAAGTATGAATCTGTCTTGTCTCTAGGATGGGTGAGCC
This sequence comes from Micronycteris hirsuta, assembly GCA_004026765.1. Taxonomy (NCBI): domain Eukaryota; kingdom Metazoa; phylum Chordata; class Mammalia; order Chiroptera; family Phyllostomidae; genus Micronycteris; species Micronycteris hirsuta. The sequence continues at coordinate 7,280 of PVJI01022558.1, read as the reverse complement.
TGGTTTCAGGTGACTCATTCCCACAGGGTCTGCTCTGCTCTGACCCACACTTGACAGGAATGGCTGGGGCTGAAGGTAGATGGTCCTTAGGTAAAGAGAGGGGACAGAGGGCAATGTGGACCTCCACACATTGGATTTTCCATGAATAAAGTCCAGAGATGTTTATAGATGCTGGAGGGAGAGGAGGCAAGAGAGAGCTAATTGGAGATAAACCAGTGACGGCACATGTAAATTGATTAGTAGGGCCATCCAGGCTGCTTACTTCCAGTAACAGCCTACAGGATAGCCCCTCATTTCACTTGAGCAGGTTTCTAATGCATGAGATAGCCCCACCCCTTCTTCACAGGCAGCTGTACTTAGAAGCAAATGATTTAGTGTTCCTGACAGGATTGTACAAAGAGAGTACTCATTAGAGGGGACTCAGTCTGTCAGGTGCTGTTATATTAGGATCAGAGAGTCATCATAAAATGACTTTTATCCTGGTCCTGGTGGGTAATTAACTGTATGGCATCACCTGGTATTGTGGAGAGATGGGGCACTGACTTATGCATCAGTTTCATTATCTGAGCCAAAAGACTGTTCCCTGCCTTCTCATCCATTGCCTGCATGCTGTATCTCTCCCCCATATTTCTGACATTTGGATTTTCCCCTTACGAATTGACATGCCTGTCGCCTCCTTCTCCTGGTGTCCATTTTTGGAACTGCTATTTGTATATTGCATGATATTTTATCGGGAGTTAAATAAAACTGAGGTCCCATTTCGTGAAAATGCTGTTGCCATAATGCTCAGGAGAACAGGGGGAAGAGAGAGAATCAAGTCTTCTTAATGTCTACCTTATATGCAGGTACATTTTAATAGTTCTATTATATTCTGACTTATTAAACAGTGCATATTTTTTTCTTTTACATTTAGCTTTCATTGCAGAAGGTGGTGGGGAAAATTAGACAGGTTATAAGCTGAGATGGAATTAACATTTATCAGGGCTGTAGGTTTCAGAAAGATATTAAACCCTCAAATTTCTTAGGTATGAAAAATATAACTAGTCTTTTGATTATATTCCCTTTATTTGTATATTATCTAAGAGAGATTGCTATAGTGCAGTGATGCTTTCAGAATGGTTCATTCTTCAAATATCTATGCTTAACAATTTGAAAAATGGAAGATGCTGCCTAAGGCTGAGGCATTTAGGATCAATTACTAATCAGTTTCAGGTTTGACTTAAATATATCTCCTGCTGTAAAATCCTGAAATGGAAGCCTTCCCATGATGCTTTGTGAGCAGATACAGCATTATAGTTGGTACCGCTGCATATTGGGTTCCTACACTTACCTATTTAACAAGATATTGCTGGTGACTTTGCTAACCTTTCATTACCTACTCTGATAATATTCTTTTCATCCTCTGTGCTATTTTTTCTTTCCTGAGGCTTGTGAGCAAGGCTTGTATCACAGCCTGCTCTGCCTGAGTAATTCACTAAGAAAGTCCCACGCAAACCCATGTGGGTGATAATATTGCATCACTTAAACCTCAGTGGACATATTCCAAAGAGAGAGGAAAAAAGTGCAGAAAAATGGGTAGGAGGGAAAATTTTGCATCTTACAGGGAACACCTTTGAGATGTTGCCAGTGGGGGGGGAGAGGCGGGGATAAGAAAGAGGAAAGACTGTGTAGGCTTAAAGTAAAAACACCTGAAAACAGATTGCTCTTTGCTCTCAGAATTTTTCAAATGTTTGTAATAACTCAATGCCAAGGGTTAAGCTGCCAAGCCCCTTATTGTTCCCTTCCCCCACACCAGGATGCAGCTCATCACCCAAGTCCACCAACTCAGGTTTATGGGCAGATGAGCATATGAACATTTCCAATGAAATAAGCAACACACACATTGTTTCATTTTTGTTTTGTTTTCCTCACTGGGGTCCTGCATAAAGCACAATGCCCTTCTATGTATGGGTAATATCTCTAATGTTAATGTGGAAAGCCATGTTATTTATACAGGATTTAAACTCACCATGGGAGAGAAAGCCTCAGTGTAAAATATGGCTGTTACTGTAATTTTCTATTCTTTACCACAGTTTCATTGTGCCTAGATACGGTATAGCCACTGGTGCGAGCATACAGAGCTACCAGTTACAGCATGTGTGTTTACTGAAGCACTAACTTTGCATTTAGACTGTTTCCAGGGCTTTCTGCATGAGGCAGCAAGTGAGGATATAAAGATTATGCCTCCTTTCACCTGCACTAGAGGGTCTGGCCTGTAGTAGGACTGCGGGTTTTGTTATAAATTTATCTTGATTGATATTTTAGCTGTAATATCATTGCTTAGGATCTGCTATTGAATTGTAAATGATCAGCTACATTCCTGCACTTCAATTTTAACAGCGATGAAAAAAAATGGTTAAATATTTAGAGAGAAAAGGGTTTTAGGTCCCTAAAAGAGGGAGAAAAAAATTCTTCAATTTCAACACACGGGCTTGCAGAGACTTTTCCAAAGTTCCTGAGAACTTTTACACTTTTGGTTTGAGATCTAGGAACCAGTTGAGTATAAAGAATTCTGAAATACACAGCTCAGGGAGCATGCTCAAGTATATTTTAGCAAAAAGAGCCAAGACAAATATGTATTTTCATGAAAAGTGCCTGGGAAGGTGTTACTCCCAGTTCTCCAAATGTTAAAACCAAGCTTCTACCCTGACACCTCCCACCCCCACTCTAATACACCTACTTCACAGGCCCAAACCACTATCCATCTCTTTCACATCTTTTCTCCTCTCTCCACACTCTCAGTTTGGAAACAAACACATCCTCCGAAGCTGTACACCATGTTCCCACAAGGCGTTAAATAAATAGCCTTTTCCTCCTAGTTCACACTCACTTGTCATGCGTTGCTGGTGAAAGTGTTGATAAGACAGGCAAGCTAGGCAACAAAATCAGGGGAAAGGGAAGACGGTTTTGTAAAAGCCCAGTCAGCCGTATTAAGGGGCAATGTGTGAACAAATCAGTACTGTGGATGATTCACGGTCACATTTCTCCACACACTGTTTGGTTTGCTTCTGAAATTTATCATTCCCCTGTTCTCCATAGAGCTTGGGAAAGTTCACATGTATCACTTGAATTCCTATTTCCTTTCCTTCTTTCTCGTTTAATGTATTACAGGTAATCATGTTCCTCCCATTCCATAAAATCCTAAATTTTCCTGGGTGAGAAGTAGAGGCAGCAATTGTTAATCACTAAGATTAGGGTGCTACAGACTGGGGCTTCCAGTAGGTGAAATTGTTTCCCTAGATTAAAAAAGTCTTTGGAATGCGCCCTCGTGTGGCTGATCATTTTCCATTATTCACAGAAGAAAGTGTGTAAAACACCTTTCAGCGAGGAGTATTCGCTGAAAAGTTTACAACACAGGAATAGATTGTTGGGAGTCAGCTCCACCTGAAGATAGCTTTCTTGAGGTGGGTGAAATAGTCATCCAAGCAAGCCTTCCTAGACCCCTGTTTGGGAAGTGTACATTTCTAACTCATCTTCTGTAACTAGAGTCTATAAAAGGAGAGAATAATGTTGATTCCAACAACACCTAGGCTACGTGAGCATCTTCCAATTCTTAATGTTTTATTTGTCTTTCTTCAACAAGTGCTATCAATTCCAACTTAATTACCAGAATCAGCATATAAATTTGGTAGCATATGGAGACTCAGTGATATATTGTCACTGTACATCAACTGACCAGCTATTGCCACAAATCAAAATACGATAAAATAAGATATAGCCATCAAGGCAGCCACTGACAATCATTTAGCTTTAATGACAATCATAGAGTTGGCTTGACTCTGCCCATCCCTTCTTCCTTTCCATTAAGGTATAAAACACAAAGGATTCTGTGCCAGCAGTACAAAGAATGTAATAAGGTTGGTGAGCAATATTGGATGACATAAATAAAAATAAAATCATTTTTTGGAGTAAATTTCAGAGAGCTTGAGAGCGATGTCTAGCTACTTACTCAATAACAAATCATATCAGTTTTACAAATATGGGGCACTTTTCACTTGAGACTTAGTTCAAAGAGTTCTAAGCACTTGAACTTTTGCATTCCTTCAACTGCTGAGGCCGTGTCTTGCCTTTACTCAACCATCAAGGAAACTAGAAGCAAAAATTAAATACGAGGGATCTCGAAGTTGAAAGCTGCATCTATGGGTGTGCATGTGTGGCATGCATGCTGGTGACACTTACTGACTGGAGTCTATGCTATAAAAACTGGTTTATAAGGAAAAGAAAAATGAATGTCATTTGCTAGTCTCCAAAAGTTGTGACATTTGAATTTTATTAAAGTTGAATTACTCCAAAAACAGTAAGACTTTTGCACATATTCACTACAATTATTCAGCTGATACATCTCAGGAAAATAGCAGCAACATACTCACATGGTACTCTGCTTGGAGAACACATTGTTCATACAGCAATCATTAAATCCATGAAATCATACTAAATCAACTTGAAGTTGACAGAACTTCTCAGATGATAAATATAAGCAAGTGCAATAAATCTTGTCTTAAGAATCAGCAACTCACCCAAAGTCGAGTTATAAACTCAACCAGGAGTAGTTTTCATTACAAACCTCAAACTTTAGTCAATGTATGAGTAAAATGAATCACTTTTTTAAAAAGTAGCTCAATTTCTTTCAAACAAAACACTTAAAAGTTTTTAAAAATAAGATTCATTATAACTTAGTTAAGAAGGTTGGCATTGAGATGAAGTCTATAAATACTGTAAAGAAAAAGTAAAAGGTCAAATTCTTTCACTGCAAAATCTCCCAATGCCAAGAGTGTGGTTCGTCACACAAGTCAGATAAGTCAGAAAGCGGGACATATTGCTAGCACTAGAATATTAAAGTGGTCAAAGGCACAGGTATACTTAGTCATATGATGTGGTAAAGTCAGTTGAAGAGGAGCTGCAATTAAAGACATCATGTGTGACAACTGGTGTATAAAAACATACAGGGTCCCTTTGTGTCGGGACAGGGAGCTGACCCCTGGACTACGGAATCCATTCCCTGCCCAGGACTCAAAGTCATTGAACACTTTCTTTCCTACCTTGCCACTAGAAAAGGCTGAGAAAAATTTGGTGGTAACTTGAAAACTACAACCTGACTTTCCTCAAAAAGCTTCAAAAAATAAAGTTCTGATCCTCATGTCCTGTGGGGCTCTATTAAGAAAGAGTTTCAGGGAAATAAAGTAAGATCTTCTATAAAAGAAAGAAGCTCTGGAAGCTAAACTTCCTTGCCAGGAAGCTTGCAGGACACCAGGGCTTCTCTAACGGGGGGGGGGGGGGGGGAGCCAGGAAACCAGCAGGCTATCTGCTCCCCGAAAAAGGATGCCCAGGTCTTGGAAGGTTTTCTTGAAAACAGAACATCTGAGTCAACAGGTTTTCAGGATTGGAAATTCCGAGTTTTGCCTTTATTGTTTATCCTGCTGCGGCAAACTTTAAAACAGAAATGCTGGGAGCCCCTGCACATACTTTACTGGCCATATGCTCTACCAAACAAAACAATGGCATTCCTTTCAAATAGATTTGCCGAGGGATAGGATTCCTTAGCCTGGCATTACCATGAAAGTAACATGGTATTAACATATCTGTGTGCCCGGGTGTGCATGGGCTTGTAGACATGCAAAAGGATCTGTGTCACAAACCTAAAAGTAACCTGGCTACAGATCACCACCTCCAGCCTCCACTTTTGACAGGTATTTTCTATTCAGCAACAGGTTAGTGTGGTCCTGAGCCAATGATTAGAATCTATTTATTAAAGTTCTTCCTCTTAAGGATTGAGTGAGAGTTCAGTGTAGTATCTGAGAGCACTTTGTCAAGGTTGCATTCCTTGGCAGAGAGTTCTTAGTAACTTTACAGAGAACAAAACTCTTTTTTTTCCTCTCCTCTCAGTGCAGAGAGCAAAAGTCAGTGCTTCAAAAGTAACTGCTGGGTCAGTGTCAACTGTCCCCTCATTTCGTTCATTACTGCTTAGCATGAGATGCCTGCGCTCTTATAGACAGAGTATCTAAAGGTAAAAATGACTGTCACTAATAAATTTGTTCTGCTTCTCTGAGGCGGACCCTGATCGTACTTTTAAAGGGAAGGTTTGTTTTAAGACAATGACTTCACTCTGTGCCATTTTACCCCAATCCTGCACTCCTCACCCCACCCCTGTCTCCAATAAAAACTTTTGATAGCATCCGGAAGCCTCCTGGGTTCCCCCAGCACCCGAACATGCTCCAGTTTTCATCAGGCTGCTCAGACTTGGTTTCACAGGAGGGCAAGAGAGTCTCTCACAGACCAGTTTCCAGCTCCAGATTGGCCTTAGAGCTTTCTCTGGGTCACCAAATGAGTTTAGCAAGTGTAAACTAGCCATCTCCAGCCAGGGCTCAAGAATTCCATTTCTGTGAAGTCCTCTCCGCCCCCTCACCCCCACCCCCACCTCCCCTCTGCCTGCCAGCTACCATCACCTAATAACTAATGACCCTCCCAGGCAGTTTACAGCTGGAGGGAAAAGAAGTTACCCCTAGGATTGTGAGACAAATACATTGCCCCCACCCCCAGTGCCAGTACCCACCTGATTCCGCGAATGTGATGATTTCTGAGGTCTGCTCCATCAGTTCATTCATTTCTGCCCTCCTTCCGATGTCATCCTCTATCTCCACGTACCCATTCTCCCCCACTTTGCCCACATGGAGCTTTCTGATTGCGTTCAGAAGTGCCGCCTTGGGTACCGGCTGGGTGACCTCAGGTCTCTTCTTCAAGTGCAACATGTTTAAAATGTGCTTCTTGACGGCCTCCACCATCTCCGGCTGAGCGTTGGGTACATCCTTGGGAAGGGTGGCCAGTGCACAGGACGGGCAGGCGGGGTCCAAACTGTGCCCCTGGGATCCCAGGGTGGGGGAACTGTACACTATAATCCAGCAACTCACCAACAAAAATCCTCGCAGCCAAAGCAAGGGCATCCTGGCAGCAAAAGTTGTTGTGGTTGCCTTTTTAAAGGCCCTGCTTTTCCTCCCCCCTCACGCACAGGTTTTTTGTTTGGTTTGATTTGGTTTGGATTTTTCCTTCTCCTCTTCAGCAAATTCTCTGGAACGAGAACAAAAAGTTTTCTGTGAAGTTTTCTTTGCAGGTTCCCTCTCTGAATGCAGTCAGTGCTGTAGGTTTGTGGCTGTCAGGGAGGAGAGTTCTGACTGTCTCCGAGTAGAGAAGGAGGGAGGGAGGGAAGGAGGGAGGGAGGGAGGGAGACAGAGAGGGAGGGAGAGTCG
>PVJI01022557.1:0-25007 GCA_004026765.1 Micronycteris hirsuta | reverse complement strand
GAATACAATATCTGAACTGAAGAACACAATAGAGGAATGAAGGAATCAAAAGCAGGCTCGATGAGGCAGAGGATCAGATCAGCGAGCTGGGGGACAAGGTTGAAAAAAGCACCCAAAAAGAGCAAGAACAGGAAAAGAGGCTCAGAAAGAATGAAGAGGTATTAAGGGAAATGCAGGACAACATGAACCATAACAATATCCGTATAATAGGGATACCAGAAGGAGAGGAAGAACAGCAAGGGATGAAAAACCTGTTTGAAAAAGTAATGATGAAAAACTTCCCTAATCAGATGAGAGAAAAAAACACACAAATCCAGGAAATACAGAGATTCCCATTCAAAAGGAACCCTAACAGGCCCACTTCAAGACACATCATTATTAAAATGACAAAATTCCAGGACAAAGAGAGAATCCTAAAGGCAGCGAGGCAGAAACAGGAAGTAACATACAAGGGAACCCCAATAAGGTTAGCAGCTGACTTCTCAATGGAAACAATCCAAGCCAGAAGGGAATGGCAAGAAATATTCCAAGTACTGAGAACCAGAGGCCTGCAACCAAGACTACTCTACCCAGCAAAGCTCTCAATCAAGATAGATGGACAAATAAGGAGCTTCCCAGACAAAAGAAGTCTAAAAGAATACACCTCCACCAAACCAGCTCTGCAAGAGATCCTGAAGGGACTGATTTAAGGAAAGGAAGGGAAAGAGAGAGAGTGAGGCACACAGGTACAAAAAAAAATGGCAATGAATAAGTACCTATCAATAATAACCTTAAACGTAAATGGAATAAATGCTCCAATTAAAAGACATAGAATAGCTGAATGGATAAGAAAGCATGACCCACACATATGCTGCCTACAAGAGACAAAAGACACCTCAGGACAAAAGACTTACACAGACTGAAAGTGAAGGGCTGGAAACAAGATTTCCAAGCAAACGGACAAGAAAAAAGAGCTAGGGTAGCAATACTCATATCAGACAAAATAGACTTCAACAAAAGGGCCGTCAAGAGAGATCCAGAAAAACACTATAATACCCAAGGGAAGAATCCACCAAGAAGACATAAATATTGTAAATATATATGCACCCAATACAGGAGCACCCAAATACATAAAGAAAATCTTGGAGGACTTCAAGAAAGATAGCAACACAATTATAGTAGGGGACTTCAACACCCCACTGTCAAAAATGGACAGATCCTGCAAACAAAATATCAGCAAAGACATTGTGGCACTGAACATTTCCCTAGAAGAAATGGACTTAATTGATATATATATAGGGCTCTTTGCCCCAAAGAAACTAAATACACATTCTTTTCAAACGCACATGAAACATTTTCAAAAATAGACCATATGATAGGACACAAAACAAGCCTCAACAAATTCAAGAAAATTGAAATCATACCAAGTTTTTTCTCTGACCACAAGGGACTGAAATTAGAAACCAACCCAAATGAAAAAAAACCCAAAACACTCAAAACCATGGAGACTGAATAGCATGCTATTAAACAATGAATGGATCAAGGATGAGATTAGGGAAGAAATCAGAAAGTTCCTTGAAAGAAATGAAAATGAACTGACAACAACCCAAAACTTATGAGACACAGTGAAGGAAGTCCTGAGAGGGACGTTCATAGTGATACAGGCCTACCTAAAAAAAAACAGAAACAGTTTACACAAACAACCTAACCCTACGCCTACAAGAACTCGAGGAACGATAGCAAAGACAACCCAGAGCAAGTAGAAGGAAGGAAATAACCAAGATCAGAGCAGAATTAAATGACTTAGAGACTAAAAGGACAATTCTAAGGATCAATGAATCCAGAAGTTAGTTCTTTGAAAAGATAAACAAAATAGACAAGCTTTTAAGCAGGCTCATGAAGAAAAAAAGAGAAAGGACCAAAATAAAGTCAATCAGAAATGAAAGAGGAGATATTACAACTGATGCCACAGAAATACAAAGGATTATAAGTCACTACTACAAAGAACTGTATGCCAAGAAATATGAAAACCTAGGAGAAATGGACAATTTTTTAGAAAAATATCATCTTCCAAAACTCAATAAGAAAGAAACAGAAAGCCTGAACCAACCAATAACAGTGGAAGAAATTAAAGCAGTAATCAAAAAACTCCCAACACACAAAAGCCCTGGACCAGATGGTTTCACAGGAGAATTCTACAGAGCATTTAAGGAGGAACTAACACCTATCATTCACACACTATTCCCAAAAATCCAAAATGATGGAAGACTCCCAAACTCTTTTTATGATGCCAGCATCATCCTATTCCCAAAACCAGAAAAAGACACAACAAAGAAAGAAAACTTCAGGCTAATATCACTGATGAACATTGACGCTAAAATTCTCAACAAAATATTAGCAAACCGCATCCAGCAATACATTAAAAAGATCATTCACCATGACCAAGTAGGTTTCATCCCAGGGATGCAAGGATGGTACAACATTCGCAAAACAATAAGCGTAATACATCACATAAACAAAAGCAAAGACAAAAATTACATGATCATATCAATAGATGCAGAAAAAGCATTCGATAAGGTACAGCATCCATTTATGATAAAAACACTTAGCAAAGTGGGAATAGAGGGAGCATTCCTCAACATAATAAAGGCCATATATGAGAAACCTACAGCCAACATCATACTCAATGGACAAAAACTAGAATCTTTCCCACTAAGATCAGGAACAAGACAAGGTTGCCCACTATCACCACTTCTATTCAACATAGTTCTGGAAGTTTTGGCCACAGCAATCAGACAAGAAAAGAAAATAAAAGGCATCCAAATTGGAAAGGAGGAAACAAAACTGTCGTTGTTTGCAGACAACATGATAGTAAACTTAGAAAATCCTATAGACTCTGCCAAAAAACTACTCAATCCAATAATTGAATTTGGCAAGACAGCAGGATATAAAGTCAATATCCAGATATCAAAGGCATTTTTGTATACCAACAGTGAAACAGCAGAAACAGAAATCAGGAAAAAAAAATCCCATTTGATATAGCAACAAAAAAAAATAAAATACCTGGGAATAAACCTAACCAAGGAGGTTAAAGATCTGTACTCAGAAAACTACACAGCACTAAAGAGAGAAATCATGGAGGACAGAAACAAATGGAAACATATACCATGCTCATGGATTAGAAGAATCAACATCGTCAAAATGTCCATACTCCTCAAAGCAATATATAGATTCAATGCAATCCCTATCAAAGTACCAATGACATATTTCATGGGTATAGAACAAACACTTCAACAATTATATGGAACCATAAACATCCCCGAATATCAGCTGCAATTTTGAGAAAGAAGAGCAAAGTGGGAGGGATCACAATTCCTTATGTCAAACTATATTACAAGGCCACTGTAATCAAAACAGCTTGGTACTGGCATAAAAACAGACAGATAGACCTATGGAACAGAATAGAGAGCCCAGAACTAAACCCAAGTCTCTACGGGCAATTAATCTTCGACAAATGGGGCAGAAGCATAAAATGGAATAAAAATATTCTCTTCAACAAATGGTGTTAGGAAATCTGGATGGCTACCTGCAAAAAAATGAAACTCAAGCACCAACTTACACCATACAAAAAAATAAATTCAAGGTGGATAAAAGACTTAAATGTAAGTCACGACACCATAAAAGTTCTAGAGGAAAATATCGGTAGGAAAATCTCAGACATTTCACGCAGCAGCATTTTCAATGATATGTCCCCTAGAGCTAGGGGCATAAAGGAAAGAATAAACAAATGGGATCTTATCAAAATAAAGAGCTTCTGTGGGGCTAAAGAAAATAGTATTAAAATAAAAAGAGAACCAACCGTATGGGAAGACATATTTGCCAATGATACCTCAGACAAGGGTCTGATCTCTAAAATATACAAAGAACTCATATGACTCCACTCCAGGAAGACAAAAAACCCAATTAAAAAATGGGCAAAAGACATGAACAGACACTTCTCGAAAAAGGACATACGGAGGGCCCGGAGTCATATGAAAAGATGCTCAACATCATTAGCCATCAGAGAGATGCAAATTAAAACCACAATGAGATATCACCTCACACCAGTCAGAATGGCCATCATCAACAAAGCAACGGATAAATGTTGGAGGGGATGTGGAGAAAAGGGAACCCTATTGCACTGTTGGTGGGAATGCGGACTGGTGCAGCCATTGTGGAAAACAGTTTGGAACTTCCTCAGAAAAATGAAAATGGAACTGCCTTTCGACCCAGCAATTCCACTACTGGGTTTATACCCTAAGAATCCTGAAAAAACAATTCAAAAGAACTTTTGCACTCCTATATTCATAGCAGCACAATTCACAATAGCTAAGTGCTGGAAACAACCTAGATACCCATCTACAAATGAATGGATCAAGAAACTATGGTACATTTACACAATGGAATTCTACGCAGCAGAGAGGAAGAAGGAGCTTATACCCTTTGCAACAGCATGGATGGAACTGGAGAGCATTATGCTAAGTGAAGTAAGCCAGGCGTTGAGGGACAAATACCATATGATCTCACCTTTAACCGGATCATAACCAACAAAAGCAGAAAGCAAGCAAAACATAACAATGATTGAAATTAAGAACAGTCTAATAATAGACAGGGGAGAAGGGGGAGGGGAAAATGGGGAGAAGGGTTTTCAGGAATCACTGTAAAGGACACATGGACAGAATCACTGTAAAGGACACATGGACAGAACTAAGGGGGAGGAGGGAGACTGGGGGGGAGGGGGGCTGGAGGGGAGAGGAGAGGATGCAAATAACTGTAATTGAACAAAAATAAAATAAAATAAAAAGAAAAATGCTTTGGATTTTAAAATAACGTTTCTGGAAAATGAAGTTTTAAAATATCCCCTTAGAGTAATATGACATGTATTATACAGCTTTTATTTACAATTACAGAATTGTAATTACAATTTTACAATTTTATTATATTACAGAATCTCATCATCAATATTCTTGAGGAACAACATTTTCTTAAGCAGGAAGAATGAACATTCAGTGAAGAAGAGGTGGTAGTGGGGGGATGTGGCCAACAGACCCACAACCTTCAACTACAGTCTTGAGGAGAGATTTTAACATTTTCCCTCAATTTCTGAGCTTGAGGACATAGCAATAGAAACCTCTGTCACTAAAACACAAAGCACACATGCTAACCAAAAAATAAAAATAGAAAAGAAATTTATGAACTGTGGTACTGCTACAAAGTACATAACAAAGTTGTTATAGGAATACCAGCAACAGAAGAAAGGAAGAGAGAAACAGAGAAATATTTGAAACAATAATGATTGAGAATTTCTCCAAAGATCAGATATAAAACTACATGTCTAAGAAACTCAGAAATGTCCCCAAAACCTACACCTAAGCATATAAATGTCAAACCACAGAAAATCAAATAAAAAGTTCTAAAAGAATTGATGCAGAAGCACCTAAAGAGTAACAAAGATGGAGTTTTCGGAAGATTTACACTTAGAAAGCATGCAAACAAACAAATAAACAAAAAATGGAGCAAAATATTTTAACCAATGAAAGGGAAAACCATCAACCTAGAATTCTGTACCCTGCAAAATATTCTTCAAAAGTGAAGAAGAAATAATGATTTTCTCAGATAAACAAAAATTAATGGAACTTTTACCAGAGACTTCCTTTGAAAGACATATTAAAAGAAGTCCTTTAGATTAAAGGGAAATAATAGGTCAGAAACTCAGATACATAAAGAATGGAAGAGCATCTAAAAAAGAATAAGTGAAAGTAAAATAAAAACCTTGTCTTACATGTAATTCACCTAAGAGATAACAGTTGTTTTAAATTATAATGGCAAAGATTATTTAATTATATATGTGTATATACAATTAATATATATTTGTGTTTATATATATCCTCATATATCAGTAAAATGAGTAACAACAATGGTATAAATATTGGGAAGAAATAATTATTTTGTTATCATAAAGTATCCACACTACCTGTGAAGCATTATAGTGTTATTTTAAAGTGGGCTTGGAACATTTGCAAATGCATTTGCAGAATCTAGAGAAACTACTAAAAAAGTAAAGAAATGTAATTGTCAACTATGAAAGAAGATGAAATGGAATCATTTGAAATGCTCAATGAAATATACAAATGGAATCATTTGAAATGCTCAATGAAATATATAAATGGACAAGAATAATCATAAAAATCAAAGATGACAAATATAGTAAATATTAACCCAAGTATAGCACTAAACTATTTGATTTATTAATATTCAATGCACTAATTAAGAGACTGTCAGAGTGGTCAAGAAACAGTACTCAAATACATGTTGCTTACAAGAAATCTTTCAGTATAAAGACACATATATATTGAAAGTAATAGGATAAATAAAGTTAACTATGCTAACACTAATCAGGGTCAGCTATGAAAACTTATGACTGCTTATTTAAAATAAGCAAAGATATCAAATATACAGAAGGGTTTTATGCAATGATAAAAGGGTTAATTATCCAAGAAGACATAGCAGTTCTTAAAATGTATATGCCTAACAACAGAATATCAAACTACATGAGACAAAAACCGGAAGGGGCTGTAGATGAAACCACTATTACGGTTGGAGACTTCAACACCACTTTTTCATAAATGGAAAGATTCAGCTGACAGAAAATCAGTAAGTAGAGTAATTCAACAACACCATCAAGGAACTAGATATAATTGACACCAATACTCTATTTCATACAATAGTGGAATATGCATTCTTTTCAAACTCATATGGAAAATGCATCAAGATATACCACATTCTGGGCTATATGTACATTTTAAAAATTTAAAGTAATAGAAATTATATAATGTCTGTTCCAAGACAATAAAATTAAAACAAAAAGGTAACTGGAAAATCCCAAACTACATAGATTTTAAATAACTCATTTCTACATAACATATGGGTCAGCGTAGAAATATTAAGAAAATTTTAAATGTATTTGGAACTGATGAAGATACAATTTATAAAAATTTGTAACCAAAGCAGTGTTTGAAGTAGATTTGTAGCATTGAAAGCAAATTTGCATTGAATTACATAAGAAGAAAGATCTGAAATTGATAATCTAAATTTCCACTTTAGGAAACCAGAAAAAATAGGAATGAGTTAAGTCCAAAGAATAAAGGGAATGATAAAGGAACATAAATCAATGATATTGAAAACAGAAAATCAGTAGAGAAAATCAATTAAACCAAAGCTTGAAAGCTTCAAGCTTAGAATTTTTTGAAAACTTCAATAAAATTGGTAAGCCTGTATCCATGTTAACCAAAATAAATAAATACATAAATAAATAAATAAATTAATTAATTAATTAACACTGAGTAACTAAAGAGCATAAATTATGACAATAGAAATGAAAAAGGGGCCATCACTGCAGATCACATTAAGAGAATACTAAGGGGTTACTAAACAAAGTTCTATGCCCTCATAGTTAGTAACTTAAATATAATGGACCTATTTCTTGATAAACACAATCTCCCAAACCTCACAAGAGAAGAAGTAGATAATCTAAACAGGTTTTTATTTCCTGAAGAAATTAAACTGATAATTAACAACCTTCTAAAACAAAACACATCAGGCTCAAATGGTTTTACTGGTGAATTCTACCAAACATTTAAGCGTAAAATTATATAAATTCACTACAATATCTTTCAGAGTATAAAAGCAAAGGGAGCACCCTCTAACTTATTCTATCAGTCTAGCATCACTCAAATACCAAAACCAGACAGAGACATTTCCAAAAAAGAAAGAAAGAAAAAAGCTATAAACTAATATTTTTATTGACATAGATGCAAAAATGCTCAACAAAATATTTGCAACTAAATTTAACAATGTATAAAAATAATCATACATACAACCAAGTGGGATTTATCCCAGGTATTCAAATCTGGGCAACATTCAAAAATTAATTAATGTAATCCACCTCATAAACAGGCTAAAGAAGAATAATTACATGATCATATGAATAGAAACCAAAAAAAAAATCATTTGACAAAATCCAACAACCATTTGTAATAAAGACCTGCAGTAAACAGAGAATAGTGGAAGACTATCTTAACTGGTAAAGAATATATACAAAATCTGACAACTAATATCATACTTTATGATGAGACATTATAAGCATTTCCACTAAGATCTGGGACACAGCAAGGATTCCTCTTTTCACCACTCCTATTCAACATCATACTGAAAACCATAGATAATTAAATAAAACAGAACAAGACAAGCTAAGAGACAAGGGGAGGATCAAGTAGGAGGAGAGAGAGGAGGAGAGAGGAGAGAAAAGGTGTACTGACTAGGAAAAACGAAATGAAAGTCATTTTTTCAAGTGATATGATTGACTGCATACAATCAGAAAGAATCAACAAACTACTAGATTTTTCCAAACTCTCAACAGAACCTTAAAACAAAAACAAAGTAAGCAAACAACTAGAACAGGAACAGAATCACAAAAATGGAGGTCATATGGAGGTTTATCAGCAGGAAGGGGGAAGGGAGAGAAGGCAGGAAAAGGTACAGGGAATAAGGAGTATAACTGGTAGGTACAAAATAGACAGGGGAGGTTAAGAATAGTATTGGAAATGGAGAAGCCAAAATATTTATATGTATGACCCATGGGCATGAACTAAGAAAGGGGGATGCCAGAGGGAGGGGAGCGCAGGGTGGAGGGAGGTAGGGGGAGAAAAAAATGGGACAACTGTAAGAGCATAATCAGTAAAAGATATGTAAAAAAAGAAATTATAGTATTTTTGCAGGATAAAAGATTAATATATAAAATCATTCATTTTCTTGTATACAAGTAATTAAGAAGTAGAATCTGAAATTAAAAGCACAGCAAAATTTACATTAGCACATCTCAAAGTAAAATACTTATATGTAAATTGAACAAAATAAGGGCATAGCAAATTGAGAAAAACTATAAAATATGTTTAAAGTTATTAAAGAACTAAACACATGGAAATATATTTTCTGTCCATGAATAGGAAGGTTTAACATATCAAGAGGTAAGTTCTTTCCAACTTGAGCTAGAGTCAATAAAATTCAACCAAAATTCCAGAAAAAAATATAGATTTTGATAAATTCATTTTTAAGTTAAGATGAAGAGGCAAAGGACCCAGGTTAGCCAACACAATATTGAAAAATAAAAATGGAGGACTGGTTCTACCCAAATTTAAAACTTACTATAAAGCTACCGTAATCAAGATAGCGTGGCAATAGTGAAGAATGGACAAATAGATTAATGGAACAGAATTGAGAGCCCAGAAATGGACCCATATACATATTATCAACTGATCTTGGACAAAGGAACAAAGGCAATACAATGAAGCAAAGAGAATCTCTTCAAGAATTCCAGTCCCGATGGCAGTGTAGATAGACATGGCTTACCTCTTCCTCACTGCTCAACCACATCAAAATTACAACTACAATATCGAACAAGTATCACTCGGAAACATCAGAAATCAAGCTTAATGGAAGTCTGACAGGGTTGAATGGACATGATACAACTACAGAATTAAAGAAACCACATCCATCCAGATTGGTAAGAGGAGTGCAGAAACAGAACAGACTGGTCCTGCACCCACATGGATAAAAATCAGGAGGAATATTTCAGGAGCAAGGAGTCACAGACCCACACCAGACCCCAGCCCAGGATTCCAATGCCAGGAAAATAAGTCCCCAAAATTCTCGCTACAAAAACCAGCAGGGGTTGAGAGAGAAGAAGAAACTGCTGAATCCCCAAGCAGTTCCTCTTAAAGAAGCCACACACAGACTCACCTACTCAGACCCACTCCCTCTGAGTTCCAGCACTGGGGTAACAGCTTGAAAGGCACCAGTGGTACACAGGGAGAAACTGAATTGTGTGGCATTAGGGTAAGCAGAGGTCATTTCCCTTTGCTATACCCTCCTTCCACAGAGCCAGCAAGCTGTGCCATATCTGAGACTGCATCAATATGGCTAACACTGTTTGACCCACCTTGGAGATCCCTAGAAGCTCTGCTGAACTGAACTTATAGGGCCACTAAAGCTGCTTTTCTATAAGAATGGCTGGTCTTGGTTCCTAAATCCTATCAAACAAGCATCTGCTGCCTTCAGTGAGACCTAGAGGCAGCCAAATTAGATTCACAGCTTACCTTCACCTGGGAATCTCCAAGCCCAGCACAAGTAACAGCCATCTCAGATTGCTTTACAGCTCAGGCAGGGTGTCCTGGGCAAGACACAAGTGGGGGCTCACCTTAGCCTGCACCATCTGGGAAACCCCAAGGAAACTCAGTGGATAGCTACAGACCACAATGGAGCACCACCACCCTGCCCTGAACAGTTGATCTTCCACAGAGGGCAGAGGTTGGTGGTCAGTGGTCACAGCCAGTCTTACAGCTGACTGGCCTGGCCAAACCCCTTTCCTTGATTTTTCAACAACAAGCAAGGCTCAACTTCAAGAGGAGGGTGTATCCAGCCCACATAAAGGACACACTTTGAGTACCCAGCTTGGGTGATAGGGGAGACTGTGCCACTGAACCCTACTGGACATCTACTGCATTAGGCCATACTACCAAGAAACAGAGTCAAAGCAGCTCTACCTAATATATAGAATCAAACACAGGGAGGCTGCCAAAACAAGGAGACAAAGAAACATGGACCAAATCAAAGAACAGATTACAACTCCATAAAACAGCTAAACAAAATGGAGATAAGCAATATATCCTATGCGCAGTTCAAAATGCTGTTTACAAGTATGCTCAAGGAACTTAGTGAAGACCTCAGCAGCATAAAAAAGACCCAGTAAGAAACAAAGAATACACTAATTGAAATAAAGAACAATTCACTGGGAAACAACAGTAGAATAGATGAAGCCAAGAATTAAATCAACAATTTGGAACATAAGGAAGTAAAACAACCACACAGAACAAGAAAAAATAATTTAAAAAAATGATGATAGTATAAATAGCCTCTGGGACACCTTCAGGAAGTCCAACATTTGCATCATAGGAGTGTCAGAGGGAGAACAGAAAAAACAAGAAATTGAAAATCTATCTGAAAAAATAGTGAAAGAAAGCTTTCCTAATTTGGTGAATAAACTAGATATACACATCCAGGAAGCACAGAGAGGCCCAATTATGATGGATGCAAAGAGGCCCACTCCACGACAAAACATAATTAAAAGGCCAAAGGTTAAAGATAAAGAGAGACTCTTAAAAGCAGCAAGAGAAAATAAATTAGTTACCAGATGGTTGAAAAATGGGCTAGAGAGGGTGAGAAGGATGAAGAAGTGTGGGGGTTAAGAAATACAAATGGGTAGTTACAGAATAGCCATGGGGATGTAAAGTACAGTACTGGAAATGGAGCAAAGAACTTATATGCATTACCCATGGGCATTAACAATGGTGCAGGGATTGCCTGAGGTGGTGGGGGGTGATGGAGGGGAACAAAAGGGAGAAAATTAGGACAATTCTAATAGCATAATTAATAAGATATACTTTAAGACAAAGAGTCTTTTTATTAAATGATGCTGGAAAAACTAGATATCTGCATTCAAAAAAAAAAAATAAATCTACATATAGACCTTACAGTCTGCACAAAAAATAACTCAAAATGGATCATATGTATAAATGTAAAGCATAAAACTATAAAACTCCTAGAATATAACATATTAGAAAATCTAGATGACCTTGAATTTGGTGATTACTTTTAAGATATGACATCAAAGACATAATTCATGAGATAAAAATTGATAAACTGGATTTCATTTAAATTACAAATTTATGGTCTGTGAAAGACATTGTCAAGAGAGCGAAAGGTAATGGGTTGCCCAAAAAGTCCATTAAATTCTTCTGTAAAATAAAAGGCATATTTTTCATTTTCACTAATAACTTTATTGATTTGGACATTTTGAATATAATGGCTATCTCTCATTTTTGGTTTCTAGTGTCTAGAGGTAAGATGGTGCTGGTAAACATCTTCCAATGCATAAGAGACCCACAGAAAATAATTATGTGGTCAAAATATCAACAATATCAAGAAACTTTGAAAAACACTTTTGACATGTTTTACTTTATTTATTTATTTATTTATTTTTAAATATTTTATTTTCATTTATTTTTAGAGAGAGGGGAAGGGAGGGAGAAAGAGAGGGAGAGAAACAGCAATGTATGGTTGCCTCTTACATGGCCCTCATGGGGACCTGGCCTACAACCCAAGCATGTGCTCTGACTGGGAATCCTCTGGTTCCCAGCCCGTGATCAATCCACTGAGCTACACCAGCCAGGGCTTACTTTTGACATATTTGATCAGTCACTACACCTCCATACACTGCACAAGTAATTTTTTGCATTTCAGTTGTGTTTTTACCTCTCTTAAAATAATAAAGAATATGTGCCAAAAACATTGCACATTTTTCCATTGTTAATATTAAAATAGCAGCACAAAACCATATCAATTTTGATAAGATTATTTAATACATGCTAATATGACAGGTGTCACAGTACAATCTAACAAAATTGTTTCAAATAAAGTTAAAGATAACTAAGTACTACTAGAGCTATCATATGAGAAAAAATAAAATAAACTTTTTGGCCAACCCAATACAACCACAGACTTGGAGAAAATATATGCAAACGACATATCTGATAAAAGTGTTATCCATAATATTTAAAAATAAAAACTCCTAAAACTCAATAATAGGAAAACAAACAACTTGTTTAAAAATGGACCAAAGAGCTCACCTGTAAGTGGAACCTAATCAACAAAACAAACAAGCAAATAAAATATAACCAGAGACATTGAAATTAAGAACAGACTGACAGTAACCAGAGGGGAGGTGGAAGGGGATAATAGGGAGAAAAGGGGGAAGGGTTTTTAGGAACATGTGTAAAGCACACGTGGACGAAACCAAAGTGGGGTAGAATCAAGGGTGGGAAGTGGGGATGACTGGGGTAGGGGGGGTGGTGGAGGGAAATAATGAAGATAACTGTACTTGAAGAACAATAAAAAATGTGGCAAAAAATTACTTGAAAAAATAAATAAATTAAAATGGGCCAAAGACCTTAATAAACACCCTCATCAAAGAAGATATACTAATGGCAAATAGCAAAGGAAAATAAGTTCTACATCATGTGTCATTTTGGGAAGTACAACCCAAAATAACAATGAGCTAGCACTATACCCCTTTAGAATGGCTAAAATCCAGAAAACTGACACCACCAAATGCTGGAGAGGAAGAACATCAACCAGTAGAAACTCTCAAGCATGACTAATGGGAATGCAAAATGGTACAGCAGTGTTGGAAGTTAGTTGGGTGGTTTCTTACACAATTAAACATTCTCTTTCCATACAATCCAGAAACCATACCCCTTGGTATTGACATAAAGGAGTTTAAAACATATGCCCTTACAAAAACTGGAATGTGAATGTTTATAGCAATTTATTCATAATTGTCATAAAGTGGAAACATCCAAGATGCCTTTCAGTAGGTAAATAGATAAATAAAATACAGTATATTCAGAAAATGGATTATTATTCATGGCCAATAAGAAATTAATTCGGCCCTGGCTAGTGTGGCTCAGTGGACTGAATGCTGGCCTATGAACCAAAGGGTTGTCAGTTCAATTCCCAGTCAGGGCACATGCTTGCGTTGTGGGCCAGGTTCCCCAGTAGGGGGTGCTTGAGAAGCAACTACACATTGATGTTTCTCTCCTTCTCTTCCTCACTCTCTAAAAGTAAATAAATACAATCTTTAAAAAAATGAGTTCAATCAAGCTATGAAAAGCCATGGAGGACCCATTTGCATACTACTAAGTGAAAGGCCAGTCTGAAAAGGCTACTTACTATATGGTTCCAACTATATGTCATACTGGAAAAGGAAAAACATACAGATGCTGAAAAGATCAGTAGTTACCAAGGGCAGAGGAGGGAGGAAATGAACTGATTGAGCACTGATGATTTTAAGGTAGTGAAAATATTTTGCTGAATACAATATTGATGGATACACTCCATTATAAATTTGTCCAAACACATAGAATGTACAACACCAAGAGTTAAACCTGATTTAATCTATAGATGTTGGGTTAGAATGATGTGCTAAAGGAGCTTCAATTGTAACATACTGGTCTGGTAGGGAATGTTAAAAATGAGAGAGGCTATACACACATGAGTTTGGATTATACGGAATATCTCAGTACCTTCCCAACATAAAACTGCTCTTAAAACAAAATACAGATTTTTTTTTTTTTTTTTTTTTTTTTTTTTTTTGCTAATTCAAGTTCAAATATCAGTTCTGATGAAGCTTAATGCTCTCTACTCTCCCAGGTAATAATCCAGCAGCCATGGCTGGTAGGATAGAGATAATTCATGGACATCAGAGTGAGGAGTTTCTTAGGTAGAAAACATTTTGAAATGGACATTTTTATGCTGGAACTTAATAAAGGGAGTACTATCTGGGAAAAAGGTGTAATGGATTGATGGACTCAGGATTAGGCAAAGGGAAAGGTTTAACACAGCACAAGAGCAACTGAGGCTTCAGAAAATCCTACAGAGTCCCAACAGAGTCAGTCCAATTGGGAAAAGAGAGCTTTGTCTTTGAATCCCTTCATCAACCACATTTCATATGCAAACTGTTCCTGGTAGAAGGGAAAGGTTGTGTGAGGCAGCTATTTTCAACCCTGTGCAATTCAACCTTTTACTGGCCTTTGATAATTCCGCATATTTTTGTGAGTGAGACTCTACTCCTGTTCCTATCTTTTCAAGTATGTTTTTATAATGAAGATCCTTGGAAGACAGAGATAATGTCTTCCTCTGAAACAAATAACAAGGATGCTTACTGTTCAGTATAATAAAGATAATGCCTCCAGCTAGAGCAAAGGACCGGCATGCTACTGCTTATTATACAAAATTCAAATTATATTAGTTAAGGGTTTATCTTATGCGATGCAACCCAACACAGGTATGCATATCTTCTTTCATTCTTTAAGCCACACTTGGAGAAAAGATGCTAATATATTGATTGCAGCCATTGCACTAATATCGAGTCCATTATAACCGAACCAGGAATCTTGTGTCTTTCACCAGCGTCCATGAATCTGATGTGGGCTAACTTTGTAGCTTTGCAGAGTAAAATCTCAGACCTTTTACAGTTCCTGAAAGTCATTAGCAGCAAACACACTTTCAGGAGGTGGGGAGAGGGGTGATTTGATCCTGAAAAGAGGGCCTGGACAGTGCATCTTTGTAAGAGATAATTAATACATTATACTTATATAAAGTTGCCCATAATAATTTTAGTAAATATTAAAATCAGCTTGTTACTGTAACCTGATTGTTCCCTCAAAGTTAGAGTTTACATGTTAAAAATTTCTCCTCTAAATATTCTTTACTAGAATTAACAGGTTCAGTTGCTGTGTGAACCTAAGAAACAGTCTGACCTTGGACTCCCACTGACTCAAGGACACTGACCATAAAGATCCATATGGAGACCAGCAAGGATATGCCTGCATGTTCACGACCTGTCCCTTTGATCTCTTTGTTCTGATTTCCTACTCCTCCCTCCTTATAAAACTCTGTTTGCACTGAGGTGTTAGGTTGTACCCATAATACAGTACCTCCCACCTAGTAATCAAAGTTATGTCAGCCCTGTGCTTCAGTCCTTGCAATTGTGAGATACGCTGGTGCTGGCCATAAACCGCAGGTGTCAAGGAAGGGGAAATACTAATGCAATTAGAGAGATAACACTGGAATGAAGCCAGTGAGCTTGGAAGAAGCTGTGTGACTCTCCTGTCACTCCCCTCCCCCCTCATTCCCAGAGAAACGGCAAGTCTGCACCCCATTCTAGGAGTTTTCCCCTTCCCAAATTCCCACCAACTCCCTATAAGAATCACTGACTTGACCAGATATGTTAAGATAGTTTTGAGACAAGAGTCCCTTATCTTATCAGGTTGCTGGCACCTGAAAAATAAACCTCTTTCCTTTCACACCAGCATCTTTCTCCTGGATATTGGCTTTCAAAGAAGCAGGCAGATGAAACTGCGTTTGGTTACATCTGGACCCCTATTCAATAACCACAGGAAATCTGCAAAAAAAAAAAAAAATGTTCAGGGAAGAGTCAAGATTTGGGATTTGGACAGATGACATGAAAAAGTACCAATTTATCTAAAGATAGATGGAGGTGGAGATGGAGATAGATGGAGATACAGATAAAGGAAGAGATGAGAGAGAGATAGAAATTGTGTAAAAAGCATTGGTACACAGCATTAAAAAGCAAATTCTTAAAAATAAATAAAGAATTAGAAACTCAAATGATTTAACTCTGTATTATAATGCCGTGATAAAGCTACAATAGGGTATGGTTTCGTTTAGGAAATTGGAGTTCCTCAAGCATATGAAAAATGCAGTGAAGCCAGAGTGTTCTCTAAGAATTGTGAAAACTTCTGGAATATTTTGAATTCATAATATATAATTTAATTGTAAGATATAAATAAGAAGTACTTTCTTAGCAGAAAATTGTGACCATTTTTCTGGTATACATAATTTTTAATGCTGTGTTATAACAAACAGAAACAAATAAAGCAAATAAAACACTAAAGAGATTCTATAGTTTAGCTGATTTTTCCTATATACACATTGCAGACTTCAGTTATTTACTTACAGCAACGAGGCACCACTTCCTATTTCACAAAGCAGCAGTGTAATTTTGAAAAGAATTTTATAACTCCTGAATTATCTAAAATAATTAAAATGTTTAGACTTAAACACTCTTTTTTTTGGCTTTTCCCTCAATATCAATTGAGAACTTTCTAGTTTCTAGTGCTGTATTTGATGTAGGACATAACTGGAAAATTTATGACATGAAACTTTCTCAGGAGCAATGGCTTTAGATGAGGAAACAATCAATTATTATTCCATGTGAAAAATGCATTAAGATTTATAGGAACATATTGGAAACAAAGATTAGCTCTACTGAGGTAACCTAATAGCTAGACAGATGTAATGATTTATACCTAATCAAAAATTAAAAAAAGTATAATATATTAAAACAATAAAACAATTATGTAGATTGAAAAGGGATGCCAACAAATGGGTTAGATATAGTACAATACATTACTGATTTTATGGTACTATTTTAATATCACTGCATATTTGCAATAAATTATTTGAGTTTGTTGAATTTTTTCAATGAATCTTTAAAGAAGTTGAAATATTAATTAATACTTGTTTAATATCAAAGAGTGGCACACTTGAAATTTATCAAAATAGTCATTTTCTTTTAAAAATAAATAGAGATGGCAGTTTTAATTAACATTGTCTTATTTTCTATGGATGCCGAAGAAATTAAAAAGGGCTCAGAGATGAAGACTCTTTGAAATTCAGATAATAACTCAGGATATAAAGCAATCCTAATTTCGAATTCTAAAGCCATGTGCTCTGGAGATTAGTGGTGTTTCCAGTAAATTTAGTCTTGAATTTTGTGTTCGTTTTTTTTTTTTTTTTTTTTGTGGTTACAGATATTTTGCTTCAATTCCAAAATCCTCTGCACAGGTAATATCAGTAACTCCATAAATCTCTTTTAACTTACATTGGAAGTTTGAATCTAAGCCATGTTCTCTGAGGTAAAGGGTCAGGAGTTTTATCCACTAAGCCATCTATCTAACCCCTCTTTTCAAGTTCTTTTGAGTCTTGGTATTTCTCTGTGACAGAAGACACTCATGAGGAATTATGTGCTGTGCCTGAATGAAGAAGTAAAAGAAAACTAGTCTCACTAAGAGTTGATGTGCTGCAGCCCCACAGGTTTTCACCTTCACAATGACACAAAGGCAAAAATGAATGCAAAAGAGCTTCCCTGCTGTTAAGCATCCTAACAAGCCAATCATTAAGATCTCTAAAATAGGGGGTTAGGCGGAACTTTATCAGTACAGGTAGAATGAAAACAACTTCAGTATTGGTCTGAGAGAAATAAAGAAAAACTCAGAAAACCTTGAAAACTGAGTGTCAAAGAAGATACTAAAGGTATGGAATATGAAGTGATTGGTAATCTGCTTCATATCGTCTGATATTGTTTGTCTCTCATAAAGAGTTAAATTCTCAATTAAACTGCATTTCTCATTTTGAAAATAGGAATTATTATTATTCCCCAAATATAAACCCATGGAAAGGATAGTTTTTTAATTACTTTTTAAAAGTATATTCTGATTGGAAAGTAGATATAACAAGGTTTAACCACAATCCCCCCAAAAAAAAGACCAAATACAGAGAACAAAATATTTTTTAATTATTTTGATCCTAAATTAAGGTAGAGGGTGGATGGGGGTTATAAAAACAAGCTAGGAAAAAAGTACCTGGTGCAATTTAAGTTTCTTGCTGAGCAAATATTTGTGTTATAAATTACAACCTGAGTGTATCACACATTTAGCTTTAAGTAAAAAATATTGTCATATCTCTGTCTTAATTTTTATTAATCAGTTAAACTAGACCTCATTAGCTGAAAGTTGTCTCCTTTTCCTTGTTTTCTCTCAGCCTTGCACAAAGCATTATGGTTTGTACCTTGTGTACATTTTAATGCAAAGTGAAGTAATTCAGCATCATTTTAATACCTCTCACAAATATGACTTCTAAAATTGGGTGCATATTGATTAAATATCATAATCAAAGATAACATAGATATTGATGAAGAAAGAACACAAACCTGAATGAGTTCCTAAAGCAAATTTTACCTGGGATAAAGCAGGAAAATGTAAAGCATTGAAGAACATGTAATATACCAGAGCAAGAATAAACAATGTACTTTGTGTTTGATTGACTCAACCATCCTTAATATATAAAGACTCCAATAGCTAACCACATTTTTAGATTTCCTTTGCTATAGCCAACAAAGAGACAATGAACAATAATAAAGGGAATAATAGAATTTTAGACTAGGAAAGAATTTCAGCCACAATTAATTTAATAACCTCATTTCATATAAGGAAATGTTCATTCTGAAAATGTTGAAAGACCTGGATTGTGGCATATAGCTATTTGAGGAATAAATAGCATCATTCTCCACTTTTCTGCCTCTCATTTCAGTGCCTTTTTATCACACTCTATTTTACTGTATAGAGTCAGGAAGAAAATTAACCTTTACCTGAAGAGAATGCTGAACTGCAGAGTTCTTTGTTTGTTGGTGCTTGTGCTGGCTGTGTTATGTTGCCTTAGCTAAGGCTGAGAGTGTTGTTTTCATAAATCCCCTTCCCTAGACTTCAGATTATAGATGAGCAAGAGTAAAACTTCCATAAAGTTTGGAAGAATTTTTTTAAAGCTTCTCAAGAGTTGGAAACTCCTGTTTGCACAGACCTTGCTGGGAGATCACCCTTCCCTGTTGTTTTTCAGCAGGCAGATGTTCTTGGATTTTCCTGCAGCTTTAATCTGTGCACCAATATAGACTTTTTCTCTGGTATGCTGACTTCCTCAATTCAGGCCTTTTTCCTCAAACTTTCCCCACCCCCTGCTCATTTGAATGAGGTCTAATTAATATAACAAACCAGACAATGCTCAATAAGTATTTTTTTCTTCCAGCTTTACTGAGATATAATTAACATACAACACTATAAATTTAAGGTGTACACAGTGAATGACTTGACATTATATTGTGAAAGATTACCACAATAATTTCATTAACATCTATCATCTCAGTAGTTAATTTTTTCCTTGTGATGAGAATTTTTAGGATTTACTCTATTAGGAACTTTAAATATTCCATATGACCTTGTGTCTTTTGGCCACTTTTGTCTTAGTAACTTTATTTTCTTGGGTGACATCTGACTGATATGCTTCCCCCCCCTTTTTTTTTAAGCCCTGAAATTACTAAGTAAAGGAAATAATGAAAGCATTGCTTTTAGAAATAAGGAGATTTACTATAAATACAATAATTAAAAAATTAAGAATGAAATAAATTACTATCTAATGCATTAGTTTGCTCAAGCTGACAAAATAAACTACCATAGACTGTTTTTTTTTTAATCTGAAATTTATTTTCTCACAGTTGTGGAAGCTAGAAATCCAAGATTAAGGTGCCAGCATAATTGATTTCTGATGAGAGCTCTCTTTCTGGTTTGCAGATGGTCTTCTATTTAGGCCATCACATGGCATTCCTAGGTGAGTGCATGCTAAGAAAGAGTGAGCTTTCTGATCCTCTTCTTATAAGAATAATGATCCTATTAGATCAGAGCCCCACCTTAATTATTGTCTTAGAATCTTCATTTCTAAATAAAGCCACACAGGGGTTTAAGCTCCAATAGAAAAAAAAATGTGGGTAAACATTTAGTCCATAACATTACTTAAGCAAATAAAAAGAAATAAAAAGCCAAATAAATGTGTGTGTGGGTTTATATATATATTTTAAAAAATACCACTGATTTGAATATTTCAGAAAATCATATATTCCTAAGTGTTGACCTTAAATGTATATCAGTCTAATTAAGAATTAATTGGGGATTTACAACAAAATACAGATTCCCAGATATATTGAATCAAAATCTACAGGGAGCACACCTAGAAATGTATATTATGATAAAGCTTCCTGGATGACTCTTAAGAAAACTGATTATAAACAGCTGGTTTAAAACACAAAATCCAATTCATCAATAGTCTGTTGTAGTCCTATTATAGCAAAGATTTCAAAGCCCAGCTTCACCCTAATTTGAAAATGTTGTACATAATCAGCAGCCTCTACTAGTAACATAAAAATTTATAATAATGGGAAATATAGTATAGGTGTGTCAGCCTTAGTAAAAGTTACCAAAGCAAGATGTATGCAATTCATATTTGCAATATGCTCCTCTAACTGAAAATGATTTGCCCTTTAAATTTTTAAAGTTTACTTAAAAGTAAATTTTTTTTTAAATTGAAACCTATTGTGAATATTTATAGGAAAGGCTAAACCAAATATTCTATAAATGTCAAATGTATCTCAAGTTTCATTATACATAGAGGAAAGATCAAGATACAGTAAAGGTTAAATAATGGGAGAGATTTTCTTGAATAATACAAGAAACCATGAAAATTAAATTCCTTCAGTATTTATGTATTCTTTTTTAATAGAAAAAAGTAATATAACTTTTGGCAAATAAATAACTTCTACAATTAATGTGTTGGCAAAATACTACACCTATCTTTAAATGAATTTTAAAAACAGAATTTGGGAAGAATTATTTGTCTTAGAAAAAATAACTCTATAGAGTAAATTAATGGTCTAAAATGCATTAGATATTGTTATAGAAGAAAAATGAATAGTTGTTTCTGTCTCAAGTTATGACATGACCAGATGGTTCATTAAAGGAGGAATCTGAATAATCAATGCAAACATACCACTGAACTCGCTCCTTTTAGGTTTGATACAATGAGACAACCTGGCTTCTGACTATAAAAATGGAGAAGTTCAGTGTCAGACAAACCAGTGGAAATAACCTAGACATGGAGGGCTGTGAGAAAATGAGTTAAAGAAATGGGTTAAAGTGCATGATATTAGAAGCAATTAAAAAAAAATAGAACTTTATTAAATCAAATAGTTTTTCAGCCAAATTAAACTTTATTTTATTCTCAAGCAATGTAATCCTCTTCCATATTACTAGTGTTAATATTTGAGAGCAGACAATGTAAATAAGAGTAATAAAGATACTTCAGGATTATCTAAATGGGGATCAGGTGGGAAAGTTAATACTTTGCTGTTAAGACAGCAGCTTGGTCCAGTGGTTTAGAATTTTTAAATTCATCACTTTGTTCATTATTTACACAGGTTCATTGGCAGTTTGCCAATCATAATACATGCACAAAGACAAAAGCCACATAATTAGCTGTGGATAACCTGTTTTGGCTGGAAACCTCTCTGAAATATGTCAGGAATGCTATTTTGAAGCAAATATTTTGATAAACTTTTGTTAGGATAGAGAAAACTGTCACTAATAAACTTATGTCAATATCAAAATGTGCTCATGTACTCTTTGCAAAATTATTTGTTTGCTATAATGTCATTGGCTGACTAGAGGAATGTAAATTGCTTTCTATGTAACATTTGCTAACACTAAGGAGAAGATATTTGCTATATACATCAAGATGGAGAATAACGGTGCTGACTTCAGTAACGTAACAGTTGACTATATTTTCCCATTTTATCTTATGTGCATTTTGAATTACATATGTACTATATTTCATGGTTGATTTTAGCATAGGATCCAGATGTCCCGACACATCTGTTTTTGTACCTTTATATAAATTAACTTCAAAACGGCACTAGCAACTCCAGGGACTGCATTAGTCACAATAAAAAGTACATATTTTTTATCTTGTCTACATGAGATCATCTATGTATAAAGTAGATGCCGAGGAGCTAGTCATTTTTTATGCATCCTTGAGATGCTGTTATTTACATAGTACTGATTTGCTATGCCTGGCCATCTGGTTATACAAGCAATGATATGGTTACTTTTTTTTTTGCCTTTGTTTAAAAGGACTTCCTAAATTTTATCAATACCAAATGTTCTATGATCGTTTATGCTAATGATATACAAAAATATTTTCCCAAATTGTCTCACGATGTACAAGGTCAGTCCAGAAGGTATACAACCATATATCCCAGCATCTCTTCCCCTGTTCAAAACACTCCGCAAAATTCTTTGTTGGAATCACAGTCAGCTGCCCTGTTGTATTTTTCTGAATCTAATTCCCAGTCTGAAATTTCTTCCCTTTCAAAGGTGATTTTAGTTTTGGGAAAAGCCAGAAGTTGCAGGCTACCATATCTGGTCTGTAGGGGGGCTGAATCACCTGGACGATTTGATGTTTTTCAAAAAAAAAAACTCTGCACGAGCAGTGATGCATGAGCAGGTGTGTTGTCCTGATGAAGCTGCCAATCACCAGTTGCCCATAGTTGCAACCTTCTGAACCATCCAAATAGTTTCCATGGAGGAATGTTCAAGCTTAATGCAAAATTGGATGTGGATTTGTTGCTCTACTTGCTCAGTCATTTTGAATGTGACAGCTACAAAGTATATATGCTCACTCAATGGCATCTAACTCCCCCACTGACTAGTATGGATAAATTGTCATTGTTCACACATGTACATTACAGTCCACTCTCCTTGGCTGCCAGGTTACATCAATGTCACACAAATCATTCTCGGTATATTAACAATGGCTGGACTTTTTATGGGTAGACCTCGTATTTTTAAATTACATCATTTGATTTTTTTAGCTGACTCTGTAAAATGATAGACTTAAGATAATTCTTTGTTTTTATAGATCTTATATGACTTGAATTATTTCTTAATAACTATGTAAAACAGTAGATCTACACAACCTCTTCTTTCACTGGTAAAGATGCAGCATAGGTGTTAGAGGCTCAGGCAGAGCAGTAAGAGTGATTTGTGGCAAAAATAGCTGTTGTTCTTGTTGCTTTGCGAACTAGAGCAATATATAAATTCCAATTCTTGTAACGTAAAGTGAGATTAGTTGTAGCAATAACATATAATTGTGTGGATGGAATTAGATAAGAGATATTGACATAGCATCAAGGATATAACATGACTTTTTAAAGGATAGTTATTAGAATATTATGACACATATTTTTGACTCATAAAAATATTTATATGAATTACAAGTTGATTTTATTACTGTTCCATAACTAAATATTTGCCTACTTTAATATTAAAGAAAAAACTATTAAATAATTGCATACATACTTGAATTCACTTATACAATGTCACAAGAATTTCACAGTGTCATATTCTAAATATTTAATGTCATTAAATGTCATTAAAACCATCCTAATGTAAAGTCTAAAATCTCTAAGTGCATTTTTTCTCTCTTTATCTTTTTAAAGATTTTATTTATTTATTTTTAGAGAGAGGGGAAGGAAGGGAGAAAGAGAGGGAGAGAAACATCAAGCTGTGGTTGCCTCTCAAGCACCTACTCCTGGGGACCTGACCCATACCCAGGAATGTGCCCTGACTGGGAATTGAACCAGCGATGCTTTGTTTTGCAGGCTGGTACTCAATCTGTTGAGCCACACCAGCCAGGACTTCTCTCTTTACTTTTTAAACAGCTTTACTGAAGCATAATTAATATACAAAAACAGCATATGTTTATATACTTTGGTCAATTTGAACATATTCATACAGCTATGAAATCATCACCACAATCAAGTCCATATATATATATATATATATATATATATATATATATATATATATATATAATGAATATATATATTCATTATCTCCAAAAGTTCTCTTGTTCTCTTGTGTGTTTTATTCTATGTGTGTGTATGTGTGTAAGAACACCTGACATGATATCTACCTTTTATCAGATTTTTTAGTGCATAACACAGTATAGTTGATTAGAGGAACAGCATTTCACAGATTTTAAAAACAATTTTACCTAGCCCTGGCCACGTGGCTCAGTTGGTCGAAGTACCATTCCCTTTACCAAATTGGTTTGATTCTCGACCAAAGCACATACCTGGGTTGCCTGGGTTGCCTGGGTTGCAGGTTGGATCACCAGGTTGAGGTGTGTGCAGGAGGTTATCATCTGATGTTTCTCTCTCTGTCTCTTTTTCTAAAATTAATAGAAACATGTCCTCAGTTAATGATTATTTTAAAATAATTTATCTCGTTGAACTAGTGAATAATTTATGCATTTGAACTCCAAAGTAAGGTCCCAGTGTATAAACAGTCTAGGCAAAGGAAACCAAAGGAAAAAAAAAGAAAAAAAAAAAAAAAACTCAACAAATGCTACCACACCATACTAAAAAGCTTCTGCACAGCTAAAGAAGCCATCAACAACAACAACAACAAAAACTCTATGGAAGAATATATGTGTCAATGATACATATGATAAGTGGTTAATTTCCCAAATACATAAAGAACTTATACTACTCAACACCAGGAAGACAAACAATCCAATTAAAAATGGAAAAAGAACCTGAATAGACACTTCTCCATAGAAGACATATAGAT
>PVJI01022556.1:8760-25156 GCA_004026765.1 Micronycteris hirsuta | reverse complement strand
TATATTACTTTTTTCTGTGTCCTTAATTATATGTCTTAAAAGCAGCATATATTTTAGTTGATTTTGTTCATCTTTATTTTGTAACAGAATATTTAGCCTATTTTATTTAGTAAGAATAATTTGGCTAGTATAAGCCCAAATATAGCAGTAATATTACTATTTGCCTTTTTGTCCCTCCTATGTTCCTTTCAATCTCTTTATATACTGTTATTAAATAATTATGGTATAAGTCTATTTACCTCTCTAATACTTTACTATTTATAAATAAATTTAGTAGTCTCTTTTTGGATGCCCTAGAGTAAGGGTGTCAAACTCATGTTCACCAGGGGCCACATCAGCCTTGAGGTTTCCTTCAAAAGGCCGAACGTAACTTTAGGACTGTATATATGTAACTGTTCCTTAACTAGGGGCAAGGAGCTCTGTGCTGCCTCTGGGTAGAAACAAGGTGCCGGGTCGGATAAGACAAGGTAGAGGGCCGGATTTGGCCCACAGGCCTTGTGTTTTCTACCTGTGCCCTAGAGAATATCATAGCATATAAATCTATGGATGACTTTGTGTAGTATCATATTTTAACAATATTTATTTTTCCAACTCATTAACAAAATTATCTTTTCATTTCTTGTGTCTTCAATTTATTTCATCAAAATCTTGTAGCTTTTTTTTAAAGATTTTTATTTATTTATTTATTTTTAGACAGAAGGGAAGGGAGGGAGAAAGAGAGGGAGAGAAACATCAACGTGTGGTTGCCTTTCACGTGGCCCCCACCAGGGACCTGGCCTGCAACCCAGACATGTGCCCTGACTGGGAATTGAACCAGCGACCCTTTGGTTCACAACCCATGCTCAATCCACTGAGCTATACCAGCCAGGGCAAAATCTTGTAGCTTTTATTGTACAAATTTTTCACTTTCATTGTTAAATTTATTTCTAAATATTTTATCTTTTGACATTACTGTAAATGGGATAGTTTTTATAATATTTTATTTTATTTATCAATTATATTTGACATATAATGTATTACTTTCAAGTGAACAACCCAGTGATTAGACATTTATATAACTTATGAAGTGATCATCCTGATAAATCTAGTATCCATCTGACACCATATATAGTTATTGCAAAATTATTTACTATATTCCCTATGCTGTACTTTATATCACCACAACCTTTCATCTATTGATGGACACTTAGGTTGCTTCTGTGTCTTGGCTACTGTAAATAATGCTGCAATGAACTTAGGGAATGCCTACATCTTTTTGAATTAGTGTTTTGAATGTGATTGGATAGCCAGAAGTGGAATGGCTGGGTCATATGATAGTTCTATTTTTAATTTTTTGAAAAATTTCCATACTGTTTTCCACAGTGGTTTCACCAATTTACAATCCTCTCAACAGGGCACAATGGTGCCCATTTCTCTACATCCTCGCCAATACTTTTTGTTAGTTTTTTTATTGATGATAACCATTCTGACAAGTATAGGTTGATATCCCATAGTGGGGTTTTTTTTAATTTTTTTTTAAGATTTTATTTATTTATTTTCAGAGAGAGGAGAAGGGATGGAGAAAGAACAATGTATGGTTGCCTCTCACATGGCCCTCACTGGGGACCTGGCCTGCAACCCAGGCATGTGCCCCGACTGGGAATCGAACCGGGACCCTCTGGTTCCCAGCCCGCACTCAATCCACTGAGCTACACCAGCCGGGCCCATAGTGGTTTTGATTTGCATTTTCCTGATAATCAGTGATGCTGAGCATCTGTTCATGTTTAAGTTGGCCA
This sequence comes from Micronycteris hirsuta, assembly GCA_004026765.1. Classification (NCBI taxonomy): domain Eukaryota; kingdom Metazoa; phylum Chordata; class Mammalia; order Chiroptera; family Phyllostomidae; genus Micronycteris; species Micronycteris hirsuta. Next base: position 23,381 of record PVJI01022556.1, on the reverse strand, counting down.
TCTGTATGTCCTTTTTGGAGAAATCTATTCATGTCTATTTTTTAATTGGATTGTTTGGGTTTTCTTTATGTTTAACTGTGTGAGTTTTTAAAAATATATTTTTGGATATTAAACCATTATCTGATCATTCATTAGGATGCTTTTTGTTGTTGTTGATGGTTTCCTTTGCAGTGCAAAAGCTTTTTATTTTTTTAAAAATATTTTTTAAAAGATTTTATTTATTTTTAGAGAGTGGAGAAGGGAAGGAAAAAGAGAGGGAGAGAAACATCAATGTCCGGTTTCCTCTCTAGTGTCCTTACTAAGGACCTGGACCCAAACCAAGGCATGTGCCCTGACTGTGAACCGAACTGGCAACCCTTTGGTTCCGAGGCCAGTGCTCAATGCACTGAGTAGGGTCCTGGCTGGTGTCATTTAGTGGATTGAGCACTGGCCTGTGATCCAAAGGGTCACCAGTTTGATTCCTTGTCAGGGCACATATCTGGGCTGTGGGCCAGCTCCCCAGTTGCAGGCAAGTGACTGTCTTTCTCTCTCACATTGATCTCTCTCTCTTTTTTTTCTCCTTCTCTTCCCTTCTCTCCAAAAATAAATAAAATCTTTTTAAAAAGTTGTGATCCTGATTCACAAATATATCTTCCAAGTTATATATGAGTGCTACATGTTATTTATCTCATTACTCCTTTTCACAATATATTGCATTTATCATGTCTCATATTAGCGTCATTGTTGTTGATATTCTTCCATGTTTTTTATACACTTTTGACTAAAATAAAGCATAAACTTGAAATGATCGCCATCCATTATTTGACAATCTCATTGTATACTGCAAGCATAAATTAGACATCATCTTTCTCTTAATTCACAAAAAACTAAATTTAATTGAGTGGAAACTCATATTTTAGGATCATATCATGAAATAAATATTTGACTGATTAGCATTGAATAATAGAAAATAAAATAAAGTGACCAGTTCAAGGAAATTTAGTAAAACACGTCTGAACACCATGCTAAAAGGTTGATTTCATAGTCTCATTTTATATTTTACTAGGTTAAAATCATACGTAGTATGGTTTATATAGTTATCTTGATTGAAAATATTATAAAAATCTGAAGTATTTCTCTTATAAATAAAACTATACAACAGAATGGTAATCTGAATTTTGTTTACCCATAAGAACAATCTAAGAACTTCAGATTTTTTCCCAGCCAAAAAGAAAGCTATAAAATTAAGTACTACAATAATAGCAAATATCAATATTGACATGAGATTTTTATTTACATAATTGTTATCTTATTCTACATTTCTGGAGACCTGAAATGCTATAAATCTTCTTGAATTATATCATGAAAAATTAAGGTAGACATTAGGAAAAACTGTCTGCCAGAAAACTTTCTAAATACTAGAGAGTAAAACAAAAAGATTGGTATTTAGTGAATTTGAGCATTAGAGATTATCCATCAATGCCTTAGAAATTTAGTGAAATAAATATATTTTGAAGCTGAGGTTATGTGTCAAAATCATTGAAAGCATTCAAAGGAGGTTATAAAATCACCTCTGGAAGACTTAATAAGTGTGATATCTATCTGTCTGTACCAGTTAGAAAACAACTGATGTGAATGCAGAAGGAATAGCTTGTTAACTCTGGATGCTGTTGATATTCTGAGATCCTAGAAAAATTCTTGGCTGTATTTATTCATCAGAACGCAATGTATTAAGGGTTCTAGTTTGGCAACTGTTTTAAGAATTTTGTTTGTGAGATATGCTGTAGCGGATTTCGACCCGCAAAATCCGTGGGGGAACCGCCCTGATCACGTGAATCAATCTAACCCAGAGACACACTTGGAAATGAGAACCCGGCAGCCACGGATCTTTTCCACCACCTCCATTTTGGGAAAAAGACCTCGTGGGTTGCTTCGCCGGGGCTTTTATTAGAGGCATTAAGACATATTTACATTGGATTGATTATTCATGAGTTTAAGCAGAACAGGGGTAAGATTACTCATTAGCAGGGCATTAGGATGTAAATTCAGGTCTGGTGGCAGATAGGACCAGGTTAATGTAATATGCAGGGGTCAGCAAGCCAGAATTTTCTAAGATACATCTTTGCCAAATTCCTATTAGAGAATTCCCATTCCACAGACATGATCCACACTTGCTCACACGGGAATCACACGGAGCTGTGCTCAAAACGTGTAAATTCTCAGAACATGCATGTTGAAATCACTGCCACATCTCCCCCTCTTTTCTTAAGAAATCCTTTTCCACAGGCATGGATTATGCCAGTCCACATGGGAGTCATTTTTCTTCATGCGGAGCTGAGCTCTGATGCGCGTGATTTTTCTGGGCTACGATTTTACATGCGCGTGGAAGAATTTTTATATCTCCCCTTGTATTTCTTATGAGAATTTAGAAGCTGGATTAATTTGAGAAAGTTTGTTACTTGCTGGTCCCTTTTACAACCTTGGGAGAATAAATTACATATGTAGAGAAGCATACAGATTATAAATACAATTAGTAAACAAAAAGTGGCTATGAAGACCCATAATTTCAGATTAAGATTATTAAGTCAAATTTTAGGGTGAAGTCTGTTGAAATTGTCCCAGAGGGTTTTAAATATTTCCTGTTCAGACAGGCATTGGATGTCCTGCAACCGCTGATATAATTCCAATTGCAGTCTATTGATTTGTCCTTTTAGATTAGTAGTAAGGGTATTTGATGTGTAGCTTGGAGAATCCTGGATTAATAGATTCCCTTTTGATGATGAGAAATTAGGTTGCTGCCAGGGAAGTCTTTCTTCTGTTACAGCAGTTTTGTTTTTCTTGTCCACAGCAGTTTTGGAGATTTTTCTGTGGAAAAAACAGAAACAGACCCTTCTCTTCCTAGCTAAGGTGTGGGGCTAGGGACTTGAATTGAATGGGGTGATTGCTTGGACTAATACTGCGAATCAAAAAAATTTTAAATTGTAAAAGAGTCGTGTTTAAATCTATGGGAAAGATATTCTAACCTCCTCCCCCTTTTTTCTTATAATAAATAGGGTTTAAAGTTTGTAAGGAATTCTGGTTAAAGCTGAATAAATGCCAAAGGCTTGAATAATTGATTCTCTTTGAAAATTGGCCAGTTTTTCTTGAGAGATTAGTTATAGATTTTAAGAACGACCTGGGTGTTATATGCAAAATGATCAGTTTTGCATATAAGACCCGTATTTATGTTTTATTTTTATTTATTATTAAAAAACATTTCAGCCCTGGAAAAGTTGGTGAGCAGATATTAGATTTATATATCTATTGGGAAAAGTTGCTGCGGTAGACACCCATTATTGGACAACATCACAGATATCATTGTATATAAATTTGGGATACAAACAGGATTTTAGCAATCTGGTCCAAGATTAACACATTATGTTTTAAAAATCATAATGATTAAATTGTATGATATATTAGAAAATATTCTTATATATTATATTAATTATATTTTCTACTTAAGTTTTGGGTTACTCCTTAAAAGATAATATTGAGGAGCAGATTAATAACTAGATTATAACATCAGATTAATTCCTAAATCTTTAACTGTAAATTGTAGGAATAAATTTGAAGTTTATATTGTATGAAGTCTTGTAAATCATACTTCTTAAAATTATAGAGAATTATAGACAGTATAGGGAGAATATTGAGTTGGTGGAATTGTTATTGGCTAGAATCTGGCACCCTGATTGCCAGACAATGCCCTTTTATTAGTTAAATAGAATAAATTATAAGTTGATAAGATTTCCTTAAAGATAGTAAGTAAGATAATAATTATTTGGCTGATGAGTGTTGTTACACGACCTAAAGTAAGGGTCCTAGTGATGATTAGGCGATGCGGTGATTTTGGAGTTTCCTTTTCCTTTAGCCGGGAGACCGGAGATAGGCTGCCAGTGGCTTCCTGGGGCAGCCAGGGGGTCTTGTGTATTCTGTGGAAAAAACATAGAGACATCCCCTTCCCCAAAATTAAACCTACACCTGGCCTCTTTCACTGTAAAGTCTAAGTTTAGATTAAAAAATTATAAATCCTGGATTTACACAGTTCATTTAGAAAACACCTACAAGTTATGGCTTTCTCAGCAGGTTTAACATATTAAACATGAAGTGTTTTAGCTTTTCCTATTTCAAGTATTAAAGAAAAATGAGGCCATTAAACATGAATATTTGCTTAAAAGTGATAATGCACATTTGCCTATAAATATATTTTGGAGAGATATTAATCTTGATGCTTAAAACCTTTTCAGTATCTTTATAACATGGGGCCTCTTTTTATTTTATGAGGCAAAAAAATTTTTACTGTTATTTTGGATATGGTTGTTTAAGAATTTTTGATGGAAGATTAAAAGAAAATTTTTGACAATTAGCATTTTTGCTGACCTTCTAGTGAGAGGGGTCTGTGGAAGAACCAGCCGCCCCCCCGTAGTCTTGTGAACTATTTTTAGGAGTTGATACATTCCTCTGGTGAAGCATTTACCCACCAAGTGCCTTTCGTGACCTTCATTAGCCAATTTTTTTATTATGGGAAGGTAGCCAGCCTCCCCAATAACTGAGTTAAAAATTAGTGTTATGTTTTCCGCAAAAAATGGCTGTTTTTTTCCGGAAGACTGTACACCTATATTTCATTTTTATAATAAAATGGTCACGGCTTTGGCACAAGGAGGAATTAGATTGAAAACATACATATTGCTTTTGAGCTTTCTAATTATTTGAGAAGAATAATTGTAAATGACTTTGGAGTATACTGTGGGAACAGATTATAAGCAATATAGAATAATATTAGATTTTATTTCGATTGTTAGAGGTTTAGTGAAAATGCCTTGAAACAAGGATAAAACTCAAACAAACTAGCATTTTGCACTCAATTGTATAAAGAAATATCAGTTTATTATAAACATCTGTTATACTGGGTATTCAGGAAGGTATTATTCAAATTTTTACCTATAGCCTAGAATTTTTTATTAATAGACAATCCTGAGTGGTAGATGAAATGGCCAGGCAAACCTTTTCTTTCTAACTTGGACGCCTGCTAAGCCTTTTCCTTCCTAATTTCATTTCATAACTTAATACATACAATTTACAGTCTTGCCTTCAATCCTATCTTACACTACCTGGCAATTATGCCAACCTTTGTCCAGCTTTCTTTTCTTCACTTTCTCCTACCCTCTTTCCCTACAGTCCTAAACTTTCTTTTCCTTCTATATTTTCTTAAATCTTTCTTCACTGACTATCCACAATCTATCTGAATATTATTACAACATATATTTTGCTATAAGGTATTAATGTAATTTTTATAATTATGTAGTATTAAAATAGCACTATTGTTTATTAATGCAGGTTCTATCCATCTGCCATATGCCTTTTTAATATTTTATTTCTTAATTTTAATGATAAACTCAGAGGTCACCCAGAAACATGATTGTAAACTTTAAATACATACATAATTCAGTCTAGCTATAAAGTATTATTGGCTACAGTACTATGATTTTATGATTTTAATATTTGAGGTAACATATATAAGGGTTATTCATATATATAATATATGAAGTAATATATATATAATATTTCATGTAATAAGTAAATTTTATAGAAATAATTAGCCTTAAATTTAATAAATGGTAGCTTTGGAATGTTATTTCTTGCTACTTGATGTCATTGTAATTTTTATCTAACATATTTTTAATTAAATGGAGAAAATTTCTATATTAGGAAAATATTTAGTATTTTTAAAAATCTGAATAAGGATAAAATATTGTTTTAATAATCTAAAAGAATTACAATTTTTAAAACCTTAGTTTAGATTATTAACCACTTAATTCTGAGAGATGGGGAAGCCTGATTGTTTTTATTTGAAGTATTATTAAAGATTTAATCATTGTTTTTGCTTATTAGGTGTGGCATTAAAAGCAGCTTCTAACTCTGGCCTGCTTCCCAGAGTTGCCAGGGAGATAGACTTGACGCTGTGTTTCTCAGTTCTATTGGCTTATTTGGAGGCGCATCTTTATGACGTCATTAGATATGGCCTCCAGTTTTGTAGTTCTAGCTTGCAGCGGCCATTTTAATTGTAGGCAGGGGGCGGTCCGAATGGGGCTACTTCCCTATGCATGTGCTAGGTTAAGGTTTCCCACGCCCACCGCTGCTTTGTGGAGTCGTTTCCCAGCCTTTCTTTGTTAAAAGAGATGAAAAAGAAATCAGGCCCTTTCTCCCCGCCCCCATTGCTGAGCACTGTGGAACCACCTCCTGCTAGCTGTGTTTCTTTTGTTAAGAGATGGTAAAGAAATTGGCTTGGGAGACAGAGGAGTGAATTTTTTAAGCTATGGGTTTTTTAAGTTACTGTTTCTATTTTCTTGATGGGACTACTTAAATTGCCTCTCTCTCTGCTTCTCCTCTAACTTGCGCCAGCATGGTTTTTCTCTGTCTCCGGGAGAAGAGAGGAGCCGGAGCTCTGGCTGGCAAGCGGCAGACTAGCTGGGTTGGAAGTTCTAAGCCTCCCTCACTAAGCATATACTGAACGATCCCAACCAACGACAGAAAGTTTTCCTCTGCAAGCCCCGCGCGGCCCAACCTCTCAAGCTACGCACTCTCTCCGCTTGCTGCCCTTTCTCTACTCCCTGCCCTGCCCGACCCCGCCCCGCCCACACACGCCATCTCGTCTCCCGCAGCTGTGCAGAGAGGACCGGGTTAGGAGAGAAAAGGGCTAGTAGATGCACTTTTCACAGTTAAGCCTGCCAGACTTTTGCCGCTAAAGCTGCTTAAATGAAAGGACCTCGGTTCTCACTCTCCTCATGCATTCAACAAGGATGCCTGAGAGAGAAGAAAAGTGATTCTTTCCTTATAATTACCTAATAAAAATTTATTAATTAAATTTGCATGGCCAAAAATGGTTTTCGTACCGGTTCTTACCCCTATCCCACTCCAGACGACTCTCTTTTGGCCGTCGGGTTCCTATTCACCGGAACTATTGCGCGCAACCTCCACCTTGAAGTGGGGGGTACGGTCCTTTTGGCAATGGCCTGTTTGGCCCCATATCTGGGCACCATTTGTCACGGATTTCGACCCGCAAAATCCGTGGGGGGACCGCCCCGATAGCGTGAATCAATCTTACCCAGAGACTCGCTTGGAAATGAGAATCAGGCAGCCACGGATCTTTTCCACCACCTCCATTTCGGGAAAAAGACCTCGTGGGTTGCTTCGCTGGGGCTTTTATTAGAGGCATTAGACACATTTACATTGGATTGATTATTCATGGGTTTAAGCAGAACAGGGGTAAGATTACTCATTAGCAGGGCATTAGGATATAAATTCAGGTCCGGTGGCAGATAGGACCAGGTTAATGTAATATGCAGGGATCAGCAAGCCAGAGTTTTCTAAGATACATCTTTGCCAAATTCCTATTAGAGAATTCCCATTCCACAGACATGATCCACACTTGCTCACACGGGAATCACACGGAGCTGTGCTCAAAACATGTAAATTCTCAGAACATGTGTGTTGAAATCACTGCCACAATATGCCATCTAGATAAAATTTGGTGCACTCTGTATAGAGTTACCAGCGAACATTGCCTCAAAATTCTGTATTGATTACCTTAGTAAACATGCGATGAATTGTCTAATTTCAACATTTTCTATCAATAATGACAAATGATCTACTTTTGCATATTAAACTATTCTGTATATAAAAATAGCTTATTTTAATTAACTGTTTAATTTCACTAAGTTATAAGCTAGAAATAATATTGTATACCTTCCCATGGTAATACAAGTCAGAAAAATAGCTCATACATTCATTTGCAATGTTTTTGAGGATTTAAACTATCAGCTGCTAAACATAACTTACATTTCCTGAAAACCCTTTATTTTCCCAAAGAAATATTTTTGTACCTGGGTAAACATTTTAAAACTTGGCATGTGCCATATATAAGCTCTTACATTTCAAGTAAAAACAATACTTTTCATGTTATCTCATATTTTGACCAAAACTCTATGTGGTCAACAGATCCAAAGCTTTATCCCTACGATTATTTGTTGTGGACCAGAATCTCATTGTCCTGAGGGCTTAATGCTGAAGGGAGTGGTTGTGCAAGGAGGCAAGTGAGTCCGGGTGCTGGATGACGCCAGTTTGAATCAGTCATCTGTCTCCCTTTCCCTGTAACAGGGTGCAAGGCATATCCCCCACAATCCTTGATTGGGACAAGGAGGAAGTGGATGGTAGAGTTTAAGGTGCATTTCATAACAAAGCCAAGTTACTAGCCCTGTCTTCCTGTGGGGAAGAATGCTCTGACCCAAGGCGAGTTGTGTACATGACTCTGAGAACGTTGAGGGACTCGTGACATGCCAGAGGAGCTCATATAGCCCCTGCACAAGAGGCAGGGAAGGGTGCCCATCCCGGATGTCCGTGCATGGCTGGGAACTCTTGCCCTGACTAAAGAGGGCAGCCGAAAGAAGGTAAAAGATACGGGGGAACTGGCAAAAGTAGCAGATGCTAACACCCCATAGGATGGGTCAGATATGAGGTCACAGGAAGTTCTGGGCTGAACATTTAAATGAGGGTGGGCAGAGAGAGAAAGGGGAGAAGCCACATGGTCTGGAGTATGAGAGGGGAGAAGCCATGCAGTCTGGAATGAGACAGGAGGTACTTCTTCTCTGAAGGACGTGTGGAGAAGTGACTATCTTGGGATATGTGCCTCCCTGGACCCCACCATGACTCAGTGTAACACGGCACATGTTTACCTGAACCACTGCATGGAGTCTCAGAACAGTGCACCCCAGGCCCTGAAGGGAAGAGCTGCTTCAAGAGGATGGCAACTCTAAGACCACAGGAACACTTTCAAGTGGGATGGAAACCTGTTTGTGCAGCCGGCTTAAGAACAGATAAGGACATAGAGAACTTCTGCACAGAGTTTCGATGGGGGGACTCAAGAGTGGGAAAATTTTAGATTAGGGTGATTGTTAATGGGCCTAGCAGTTAATGCATGTGAAGAGCTGAAGAGTTTCAGGAACTGCAGATGCACCCACCTTGACTCCAGGAGACCATGGGCAATTCCACCTTTCTGCCTTGGGAGGACTGCAAGCAATCAAGACGGTATCTGAGCCATTGTACTCCAGAGTGAGATGACCACAGTCCAAGACAAAGATAAAGCCCATCACCCAGGGCACAGATAAAGACTCTGGTCCAGGGTGAGAATGCTGCAGTTTTTTTAATCCAATTATTTTTTCCTGAATTCCAAATTCCTTACTTACACTTCGTTCTCTTATAAAAAAGGCCATTTTAAAATGGAATTTAAGACTGCCTGTTGGTGTACAAATCCACTGTCTTCCTAGAACCCTGTTAAGAAAACCCCGTTTTCTTTAACACTAATTGTTGGGTCATATGTAAAGGCACCAATGGCTGAGCCCTGGTTTGCTTGGTAACATTCCCATTCCACTTACTAAAGAATTTTCCTAACTTCTTACTATCCTGACTCATTTTGGTTAACTTATTTATTCTTTCTTCTCCTTGTTACCCTCTTCCAGTCAATCACAGAGTGATACCTTTACACACAGATATGTATATTATCCTCCCTGACCAATGTCAGACAAGCCATCAGCTCAAGTGTCAGACAAGCCATCAATCAGGCTTCCCTGCCAGAACCATGGTAATGTCCACCCTAGCCACAGGTCCACACGCGACCCACTTCTTTTTATATCACCACTGTAGAGGCTAAAAACTGGTAATAGTTTCTGCCTTACCTGGTGTTGTTCAGTGGATTGAGTGCCGGTCTGTGGACCAAAGGGTCGCTGGTTCGATTCCCAGTCAAGGCACATGCCTGGGTCACAGGCCAGATCCCCCAGTAGGGGGTGATGAGAGGCAACCACACATTGATGTTTCTCCCCCTTTTCCTCCCTCCCTTCCATTCTCTAAAAATAAATAAATAATATCTTTTTAAAAAACTGTTACTACTTTCCCCCTGCCTTCTAAATTCTTCTGGCTGAGACAGATTTGGGGGAGAAAATCAAAGTTTAATACATGCATGTGGGGAATTCACATAGGCATGAAAATTCCACAGACATTGGATATATAAATGAGACAACATTGGGTATATAAGACTTTTTTGGACAAAGGAGAAATGTGGAGACAGGGTATTAGATTTTGGAAGGGAGAATGAGCAATTGACAGGGAGTTGAGGAAGAGCAGATCACACTGGCAGGAAAATCCTTGCTGGGAGCCTCTGAAACGATGGGACCCAACAGGCTGTGTTTGCCACACTTAATTCAATTAAGCTAAGACAACATCTGAAGCAGTTTCTCTGAATCTCTTGGGCAGAAAGAGGGGGAGGGTCAAAGTTTCTTTCAGGATGTTTTGTTTCCTACTGAACGACTTAATATCAATATCCTGGAAAGCAGCTTCAGGGTAGCAGAATTGTGGTCCCTTCATCTTCTTATTTCCACTTCCCCAGATAATAATTGTTTTTGACTCTTGAACGTGCCACCAATAGAGTGGGTAGATTATCCAAATATTTTGAACTTTTAGATATATCACATTAAGATAAGTAGTTTGATTTCTTGAGTGCTTGCTATTTGCCAGACCCATTGTTAATGTAATACCTCATTTATCCTTCATGACACTTTAAAATATATGTATTATTATTTTTCTTAATTTATAGGTGAGGCAGCTTTGGTTAAATAATTTTCCCGATAATTTGGAATCATAAAATGGAAAGGCAAGTACCTCAAACAATGAACAGGCCCACAAAAATGTTTAACCATTATAAGGATGAATAACTTTAAGTTTTTAGTCTATCTGGTGTTTCTTAATTTCTCATAATAATTGATTTGAAATTTCCAGATTTAACTGCTTTTCTTTACCTCACTTATATCATCCTCATGAAATATTGCTTATTATAGAACAAAATTAAGCATTCCTTTCTTTGTAATTTTGTGATTAAGTTAAACATAGTGGTGGTATTTTCAAAGATAATTACAACTATCTAACAAAAAGGAGTTATGCATTGGAGATGAAACTAGCACTCAAACATCAAAGAAATGCTGTTTTTTTCCTACAGGAAATAGTAGTTTGAATTTGATATTGTTTAAAAATCTATGCATGATGCTGGTATCATTACATATTTCTAACTGTGTTTAAATTCGGCAAGTATCCAACTTTCATAGCATCCAAAAATATTGTCTTATGATCTAATCTACATGTGGCTTAAATGCTTTAGATTTTACTTACAGCAATAAATGTTTATAAATTCAATAGCAGCAAAACTTCAGCACAGCACCTTTGAATCTCTTGAGACATGGAGGCATTAACGTTTAATGTCTCAACAACTAAATTCACCTGTATAGGAAGTTCAAATTATATTACAGAAAAAGCTAAAGCCTACTAAAGTGTGATGGCTTACGGAAGTCATATTAATGGAAATCTAAAACTTTAATGCATAGACTGCATTTTGATTACTAAACCTTATTAATGTGGCAAGCTGAAATGATCTATTACTCTTCAAGTTCCCAAGAAATACCACACATGCATTATTGAACTTTGATTCAAAATTTGTCAGGCATGGTTACTGCAAGTCCAAAAATTTATTTGGAAACACAAAAAAACTTAATACAAGTTCTTAGTTAAAAAAATAAGAGGCTAGGTCTTCTCAGAATAAGATATGTTAAACCCCTTCAAACACAGCATGTACTGTGTAAAGCTTTACAGATTATAAAGTGGGGCAAAAATCTATTTCACTTTTACTTTACAAAGAGTTGACTAGGACAGATTTGTTTTTCTTATGGATAATACAGATGCTAAAAATGCTACATTTACTTTCATAATGAGCTATTTAATAGAATACAAACAAGATCTTTCTTTTTTCCTCTGAAATAAGTACTTTTTAATGACTAAAAGTTTTCTAGCCAGCAATTTGTGTAGCCCTGCACCCTTCAAGGTTAATAGGGTACTAAGCTGATTCATCTTTTCTTAAAGTAATTGAATACTATCATTATGGATCATTTAATTTAGACAACAGCACATAGAAACGGCAGAAAAAGGATGCAATGCCTCAATATGTAACCAGAGAAATGATTGTATTTTTTCTAATACAGCTTGAGGATAAAGGAAGTTCACCTGATACAAAGGTGAATTGGTGCTTGAATAAACTAAGTAAATTAAAAATAATTTCATTGAAAACTTTTTTTATCTCTGAAGTTTTTTCAAAATGGTTGTTCACATCTTATGCATAAACTCTTAAGAATATAATTTAGCAGTAATTAGCTACAAAACATGTATTTTTGAACATGTGGGCAGAATACACATTAACACTACCCACCTGAGAGAGTGTTTTTGCTGTTTTGTTTACAATATACTATTGACAGTAAAACTAAGAAATCAAATTAAATGATGTTTAATTTCAATGAAACAATATAATTACTTCCTATGGGTCAAGTTAAATTTAATTTAAAAAGTTGCGTCTTCTATAATAGAACTCTTTAAAACCAATAAAAATTTTTAAGCTTACAGAGCTTTGAAATTTAAAAAACAATTTTTCTTCATAAATCTATCCTGAACATCTTTGCAATTACTCACACTTACATGGAGCTCTTATCTTTTTAAAGCGCTTTCATAATTATTATTTTATTTTCATCATTCTGAAGCAGAGAGAACTTTATAGTTTTAAATGGAATTTGACATAGGTTATCTCACTTGATCCTCATAAGAATCCTCGTCACTTGTTGGGGATGATTATATTATTCCTAATTTATAGATTAAAAAAAAAGCTAAGTGAGGTTAAGTTGCATAAGGCCACAGCTTTTAAATGGCAGAGATGGGACAAGCCTAGGTTTTCTGACACTGAGCTTGGAAAAGTTCTCTATGTCTCTGTTTCCTCATCTGTAAAATGAGGTTTTAGGCAAGATGATCCTTGTGGTACCTCATGGTTCTCAAATTTCATGATTTTTTGACCCCCTGTCCAGTCTTCTTTGTACTATGACACATTTTTAATTGAATTTATTTTCAAGATCACTACAGATTAACATGCAGTAGCAAAGAACAATAGAGAGATAAATCCCTTTTATACTCGCAGTTTCTCCCAAAATAGCATTTTACAAAGTAGCACAATATCACTGCCAGGATATTGATATTGATAAAATCTAGCAATATTATTTAGATTTCTCTAGTTTTCTTGTATTGTTATGTTGTAAGTAGTTCTATTGTTTTATCTCATGTATAGGTTTGTATAGGCACCAGCAGAGTGAAATGTATCTTTTCAAAAAAGTCTTTATCAGGTTTTTCATTCAGATTATAAGTGACTTCATAGAATAAATTGGGAAATTATCAATTTTTTAAAACGATTTTGAAAACTTGTTAACTCTTTAAATATTTGGTAGAATTCTACACTGAAATAATCCGAGATAGAACTTACTTTCTCAGGAAACTTTTAATTAATAATTCAATGCATTTTATGATTACAAGCCTATTCTGATTGCTTATTCCATCTTGGTTGATTTTCGGTAGTTTGTGGTTTTGGAGGAACGGGTATGTTTCTAAATCACCAAATATATCTGAATAAAGTTGTTTTAGTATTATTTTTATCATTTTAATGGCTGCAGAGTCTGTAGTGATTGCGTCTATTCCATTCCTGATAACCTTCTCTTTTTTATTTTTTTTCAGTTTTGCAGGAAGTTTATCAGTTATTGATTTTTCAAAGATTCAACTTTTTACATTGATTTAATCATTTTTTCATTTTCAATGTCGTTGATTTCTTTTCTTATTTATTTACTTTATTATGGTTGTTTTTTAAAAATGATTTTTTTAGGCTTAAAATGCATTTTATTTATTTTTTTAATAATTGCTTTATTGTTGTTCAATCACAGTTGTCTGCATCCTCTCCCCTCCCCTCCCCCCACCCCTTCCAACCCCACCTCCCTTCCCCACCTCCCTCCTCCCCCTTGATTCTGTCCATGTGTTCTGCATAGTGGTTCTGAAAACCGTTCTCCCCATTGTCCCCTCCACCTCCCCCCTGGCTATTGTTAGACTTTTCTTAATTTCAATGTCTCTGGTTATGTTTTGTTTGCTTTCTGCTTCTGTTGATTATATTCCAGTTAAAGGTGAGATCATATGGTATTTGTCCCTCACCGCCTGGCTTACTTCACTTAGCATAATGCTCTCCCGTTCCATCCATGCTGTTGCAAAGGGTATAAGCTCCTTCTTCCTTTCTGCTGCGTAGAATTCCATTGTGTAAATGTACCACACTTTCTTGATCCATTAATTTGTAGATGGGCACTTTGGTTGTTTCCGGCACTTGACTATTGTGAATTGTGCTGCTATGAACATTGGAGTGCAAAGGTACTTTTGAATTGGTTTTTCAGGGTTCTTAGGGTATAATCCCAGTAGTGGAATTACTGGGTTGAAAGGCAATTCCATTTTGAGTTTTCTGAGGAAGTTCCATACTGTTTTCCACAGTGGCTGCACCAGTCTGCATTCCCACCAACAGGGCAGTAGGGTTCCCTTTTCTCCACATCCCCTCCAACAGTTATCTGTTGCTTTGTTGATGATGGCCATTCTGACTGGTGTGAGGTGGTATCTCATTGTGGTTTTAATTTGCATCTCTCTGATGGCTAATGATGTTGAGCATC